>VZRS01009221.1:0-29940 GCA_013398055.1 Ifrita kowaldi
TAGTCTCTGTGGTTTAGGTGGCCACCTCAGGCACCATTAGAATATTAAAATGGCATATGCATCTTTTAAACTATATACCTACATGGAAGTCCATGATGTTTAATGAGGAAAAAAGTATCCAATGCTTAGATATGTGTAATACATAACCTAGAAGAGTAGCACAAACTTTCAAAGTAACAAAAGCTTACTGAAAGCCTCCACTAATGTACTTAAATGTATCGATTGCTCCAAAGCACCAAATATAAAATCTTGGTGCCAGGAAGATGGTGTAAAATATCCAAATAGGTATCCATTCAAAAATGAAAAATGTTAAAATCAATATAAAAATTTAACTAGAACAAAATCTGGGGAAAACCAGCTAGAATTGAAATCTCCACATCAGTTAAAATGAAGGAAAAATAATGCAGTTACATTTCAACAGCAGTGATCAATTACAGGTAAAGAAGTTTGCATCAATGTACTTTTGCTTTCTAGGTATCTAATCTATACTATTTTCTTTAAATACACTGTCAGATTTATAGCTTTGAGATAAGAGGCATTGCTTCTACTTTCCTTGATTTCAAAATACTTTTCATTTTTTGTAGTGCTTTTTTGGAAACTTGGCAAGAAAATGCTCTTCACATGTTTCCTTACAGACACTGTCATGTGTGCACTGGGGATGCACACTGCTTAAATATGTGTCAAAAAAAACCCAAAAACACTTTCTTTTTAGTTACTCAATAATGAGTTGAAATACATTTTAATTCTAAAAAATCAAACTAAAAGTTTTTCTGTAATACCTCTGAAATTTGTAAAGTTATTTGGGGTCCTTTTAACATAATGAAGAGTAAACTGAAGCTTTAGATTCAAGCAGTGTTAGAGTTCGAATTTTCATCAGATTATTATGCCTGAATCCAATATATGTTCTACGTATTTGACTTACTATAAAGAACAAATCTGAAAACATGCTGGATTTTATAGATACTCTACTTATTAGCTCAGGAACTGCACCATTAATCAGTCATTCCAACCTCCCACCCAATGCTCTCCCACTCCCCCTACTCAACAGGTGAACAAAATACCAAGAAAAAGCCCATGGGTTGGATCAGTCACCAGTTACTGGCATGGCCAAAACTGAATCAGCTTGGGGAGAATTAATTTAATTTATTGCCAATTAAGAGTAGGGTAACAAGAAATAAAAACAGCAGTAAAACCACTTCCCCCCACCTTCCTGTTGTTCGGGGGCTCATCTCCGTTCCTTCATTCCTGACTCTACTCCTCCACATGCAAACACACACAAAAGCCCTGTAGAGAATGGGGAACAGGGGCTGTGGTCTGCTCATTATGCTTTGTCTCTGCCACTTCTCTCTCATCATGCTCTTTTCTTGCTACAGCAAGAGGTCCCTTCCATGGGGTGCAGTCCTTCACAAACTTCTCCAAGGAAGGTCAAAGATTTTTGAAAGGGATATTCCATACCGTAGAACGTAATGCCCAGTACATCAGCCAGGGGGAGTTGGCTGGAGTCATTCAATCCCTAATTTACATTTCAGTGTAGTAGAAGAAAAGTTACATTTATTTGCAGGTTGTCCTGTGCAGGATGGTGTAGGTTGTCAGGAATCCACAGCTATGATCTTCACAAAGAAAAGTTCAAAGTGAATGCTATTTATCATTTAACAAAGGTAATATCAAATGGAAAGGGTGGGCCTCTTATTTTTTTCTTTACAAAGATACCATTTTTTTCAGTGCTGATTTTGTAATGTAAGCTGGTGATGAAGACAGTTATCTATTCGTCTTTCTCCCTAGTTGAATTCCCTATATCTTTTTCACCTCCACACTCATCAAAGGTATGTTATGAATATTATACTGGTACATATTAGAATATCCTATGTAAAATAAAATATTAGATACTTACAATGCATGTTATACTACATGGCAAAAAAAGTCTATCAATTGCCTTAGAATACCATGGCTTCACAAATATGAATACTTAACAAAATCCATTTTGGGTTCTGAAAATATGGCACTTGCAGCAATTTCTTTCCATAAAAAGAATGCTTTCAGGCAAGTTAGGTATCAGACTTTAGACAGGTCTACAGAGATAATGTGTTTCTTGGTGTTTTAATTGAGTGTAGATGGATATCCTAACAGGTAAGCTTTCTTTGCGAGTGTAGCTCCCTCTGTAATTCTAGGGTTCATTTCCCAAGAAGCATAGAGACCTACCTGGAATGCATCTTATTTAGAAATGCCTTTTTTTACCTACCTCCTTACTTCATTCTCTGAAGGCAGCTTGGCTGAGTGGTTGAGGTTCCTTGTAAGCTTTATGAATGAACAACTAATTCTGTCCCAAATTTCGTTCTCAGCATAAAGCATTTCAGGTCTCACTTCAGGCTTCTTAGCTGCACAGAGGAACATAGCTTTAAACAGTGAACAAAATGCAGACTCAACACACTTCCTTTAGCAGTATCATTTTCAGTGGTCATATAAAAACAGGAACTTTAATAAATACAGATTGAAAAGTGTGTCCAGACGTTGTGTATAGATGTTGGTAGAAGAAATATCTTAATAATTTCCAAAGTATTGCCTCAACATCAGGGGAAACAATATATTTTGAAGTTTCCCTTACCTTCATCAGATCCCCTGAAAAAAACCCCAACAATCTGAGGAACTAAGAATATGTGCTCCAGGGACAGGATATTTATTTCCATGGTATACCCTGGGAGAACAAGCATGTGAACCTAAGTGATCCATAGCTGAGGTACCCACCCACCCACCAGACTATTTATTCACTCTTTCTCTAATTCTCTGTGTGTAAGTTTAGGTCAATTACTGTAAATGGAGCAACTCTGGTAGGAAAGATTAAGATATCTAGCCTAGATCTATCCTAGAGATCTGTCTTTCTGTATAAGAGGGGCACATACAAACCAAACACAAAAACTGATACTTTTTTGTATTTCCTGATATAGTGGGAAACAGAAAGGTAAAACAACTCCAGCAGGTAAAGTGTCACTGAACCAGGTAACTTCTTATGTGAAAAGATGTGTATACATTTTGGACTGCTTCATCCATGGAGCAGTTATGGGTAAGATCCATCTCCAAGCAATGCTCCAGCGGCTCCCATGGGTCTGGCTTGAGACAGGAAGAGAAAGGTCACTGCAAATGGGTGTTGCAGAGCGGGCAGTCACAAGACAGGCAGTGGGATAGTCACCACTGAGGCAACTGTGAAGAAGAAAAGGCAAGAGAAGGGCCAGAGGGCAAAATCAGGACTGCTGTATGATTGCTTTTGTAAATGAATGGGATGAAACATGGGAAGTTTAGAACAAAAAAAAGGCTAACCCCTAAGAGAACCCTTTATTTATTTCCACTTTCCTGATTTTTCAAGAGATGAATGACTTATTATTGCACGTATCAGGACAAGACCTACCAAACCAAGGTTGCTTCCTGTTACCATGGCTATTACAAATGCTGGTTGTGTTTACTCCCCCACTCATGAGCAGCATTAAAATTTTCCATCTCCTTATGGTGTTTATTTTGTATTACATGAGCAATGTGAGAATGCATTTTTTCAGCAAAAGAACAGCATGGATGCTTAGGCTGACAGAAAACCTCTCATACATTGGGCAATGCTGTGAATGCAACTTAGAAGCTCCTAATATTGCAGGAAAAGCTGTGCAAGTTTTTTTGTTCACTGTGTTTGTGCTTTCTAGGGGGATGCACAACCCGCAGAGTGTTTGGCCAGCAACTCAATTGGGTCAGTTGGAACTCACTCCAAATTTTATTTTCTCTAATGATGAGCCAGATTAGAACTGGTGCTTCAGATGAGAGAGAATGTATTGGCTCATTTAGCTTTTGGGGAAAATGGGGAGGCAGAACATGAGTGTAAGTTTGGGGGCTTGCATTTTCTTGTAACTACTTAAGCTATAACTGCTTTTAGGTTTTTACATCAGTCCTCGAGAATAAGAATTTCATTAGCTTTGTTCATGCAAGGTGATATTTTGCACATTTTTGTTTATATCCCTTGCTATGTTGTCCTTGATTTTTTTAATTAATTATTATTCTGAGACCAAACAACATGTATCAAACCTATCATTTCCAAGGAGGTGACATGAGATTATGAGGTTCAATAAACCTGATGTGTGATGTGTCATTCCAGTTGTTTATTGAGAAGAAATACAGTATTAAGTTCATGTCTCGGTCTCTTTAGACATATGTACAAAAATCTGCATTTGTGGAGACGGAAAGATAGGCAGGTCAGTATTCTACAGTCATTTGCTGGGATCCCAAAAATGCCATTCTTGAGCAAGTGCCATGCACTCTGCCTGCCCAGATGGAATACAGACTCATCTTTTTATTTTTAGTTTGTGCCTGATGAAGTGTTTCTGTCTGATGTTTGTGTCTGACGAAATAAAAATGAATTGTGATTTTTTTAGAATGAGCTACGGGATTTAAAAATTAGTGGTAGGCAAGTCACTGATTTTCCTTGATACAAGCTTACTGACTGCACTGTTTAAGAGCACTGCATGGTTTTGTAAATAGTCTCTCTCCATCTTTCTTGTAGGCTCCCTTCGAGTACCAAAAGGCCCAGTTAGGTTACCCTGAATTCTTCTCTCTTCCAGGCTGAACAATCCAAATTTTCTCAGCCTTTCCTCACAGGAGACGTGCTCCATCTCTAATCAGTCATCTTGGTGGCCCTCTGGGCCTCCTCTTCTGGACTCACTCCAACAGGTCCATGTCCTTCCTGTGCTGGGACCCCAGAGCTGGATGCAGTGTTCCAGGTGGGGTCTCACCAGAGCAGAGCAGAGGGGCAGAATCCCCTCCCTCCCCTGCTGCCCACGCTGCTTTGGATGCAGCCCAGGACACGTTTGGCTCTCTGGGCTGGGAGTGCACATGGCTGGGTCATGTCCAGCCTCTCACCCACCAGCACCCCCAAGTCCTTCTCCCCAGGGCTGCTCTCCATCTGCTCATGCCCCGGACTGTGTTGACCGCATGACATTCCCATCTACTTCTTGTCTTATTTTCTTTTTGTTTTTTTCCAGCATGCCAGGAGATAAAAATGCTATTAGCATCACACTTCAGAAACTCAAGACACAGCTCAGTTGTGGTAGTGGAAAGTATCTCCGTATATCATGGTCTTCACTATGATGCAAGTGATCGCTAATGTGTATGATTTCAGTCAAGTAAAAAAGTCATCCTAAACTGTCTCTGTGCTTAGGAAACATGTTTCACAATTCAAAATAATATATATGAGTTTCAAAGTCTGTGCAGTTTCAGGGAAGATTGTGATTAGAAAGTGGAAAACTCTATTTGCACATGCAGCATTGCATTGGACAAAAAAAGATGATTAAAAATCAGACTTGTAATCGTTCATGCATATGCTATATAAATCTGAATTACTTAATAGGTTTCTTATTGCTGCCCTGAGATCAGTACATAAAGACTTAAGAACATACATCTAACACACCATCTTTCTGCTTATATTCTTTACCAAAACATATGTTTATGCCCCTAAGAAAATAACCTAGCTCTTAACACTCACAGGTTACATACAGTCAGATGGAAATATTTTTGTTATCATGAAGCATAAAAAGAAGAGTTACACAGCTGGATAACTTTAGGCATATTTTTTGGTCTTAGCAAAATATGGGATTTTGTTTCATATTGCTTTCTTAAGGCTACTAAAGTAATGAATGACAATACCTTTTGGGTCTTTAAGATCCTTTCTGTACTGTTATATAGAGTTTTCATTCTTCAGTACAATTTATAACTCCTGCAGAAGGTAAAAGTTATAATCAATTACCTTGCTGTTACTATGGCTTCAAGTTTAAAATTCCACATTGTATTTAACAATCTTTTAATCAGACCCCTGCTAAAACCACTAGTTCAGCACATGATAGCAGATTAATGTTGAAAATTTTTTTAAGACTACCATAGTTGAGAATCAAGAATTATTTGATTCAAAGGTTTGAAGTAAAGTGAGCTCGTAAATGATGAAGGATTTACCAACTATTTTCAGCTTCAAGTTGAAATTCAAGCACTGAGCAGCATGTATATTTCTATAGAATTCTATACTTTTTCCAAAGTTGCCCCTAGAAAAATGTGACTTTTTTAACATGTAAACACCCAGAAACAATGCATTCTTATTTTTAGACTGAGACACTGCAAGATGCACAATTAAGAAGATTTTCTTTGAAAACCAGTAGGATACAATGGTGCTATTAAAATGTTCTTCTTTGAAAAGTCAGTTAACTGGCTTGAGGAGTTTGTATTCCAGACAATAAGATGAAACAAACTGAAGACAAAACAGCAATAGAGAACTATTACACTGGTGCATAAGACCTAACATTAGGAAATATTCTTCTGCAAGTATTTATTCATCTAACAGAAAATGTTTAATTGTCCTCAAAAAAAAAAAAAAAAAAAAGCGTGTTGAAGTCAGAAAACTGAAAGAAGAAATTTTCAGTGCTGCTTTAAATGTAAATCTGTGCTGCCTCCATAAGGCTGTTTATACATATTATTTTGGAATGCTGCAATATTTTTTATTCTCACAGAATAAGAAATAACATTTTTGATATTAACATTCTGCAATACACTTTTTAGCATAAGAAATATGTAAGTGTGCAGCTAGTGTAACAACCATTAAAAGAGACAGTACAACAAAACACAAAATGACAAATTAAAGGTTAACTGTGTATGGTGTTTCAAAGGGTAAAAATCTTCATTCATTCCTCAAACAGCATCATTGTTACTTTACTTTCAGAGTGAGGCTTTCATACAGTTTAAAATTAAAAACTGAATGCTGTTAAGCATGTCAAAAATATGTACAATTTAATGCTGCTAATCCTGCAATTCAGTTGGTGAAATGCAGGAAAAATGATCTTTTATCACCTACTGCCATGGGAAAATGCCTGAAGAGCAGAGCAAGGTTCTTCAAGCTCTAATATAAATTTGAAATAACATGGAATTTGCAGTTTTTGTTAGTGTCTTTTCAAAGCCACCTCATGATCTTCTGAGTTTTGGTTTGAGTCTCTTGGTGTGTCAGTAACTGTAGGATCATATATGACAATAATTTTTAAAGTTTCACCAGACAGAATTCTTTTAAGTTTTGTTTAATGGAATTTGGGAATTTGAAAGTAATGTGATTTTCTCATTTTTCTAGTATGTGGGCAGTATTTGGATATTAGTATAGGTAAGTGTGTATGTATTCCATTAGTGGTTAAACTCTTTGCAAGCTCTGTCCTTGGCACAATCTATGAACCCATGCTAGGAACTTGGTTTGTCCAGAACAGGGTGTTGTAAAAAGGGGAATAACTGTCAGGGAGTGATTGCCAGTCATGAAAACTGGGAATAACTGGGTGATTGCCAGTAGTGAAAGGCAGATCCTTGGCTGACAAATGCATGCTGTCAGTCACTATGGTCTTCTCTCACTTTCCCACCTCGAAGCTGAGCTTCTGGACACCTCAAAAACACTTAAACTGCTCCTACTGTCATTTTGTGTGTTCTACCCCTTTACACCTCATGACTTGCTTGAAGGTCTTGAGCTGTCATTTGAGGATTGCAGATCTGCAGAAACAACTGAAGAATCATTGTGGTGATTAAATCCACAGTATCTGAAATGTTTGTTTCTTTCAGTGAACTATAAAAGTTTTAAAACATTTCCACGCACACACACAGACAAAATATTTCAGGCTGATCTAGTAGTAGTAGATCACTTCTCACTATAACGTCTTACAACTCTGACCAGCAAAAACATTGTAGCTTCAGTTTTACGAGTCTTATGTCTCTCCACTGATGCAGCCTATTTTGTTTTGTCCAGAGTTCAAAATTCTGCAAAATTCTGGCAAACGTTCTTTTTAGAAAGCTTAGGTTTGGACTATAACTGGAAATTTTGTGAAGAGTCCTGTCCTTGGGTGACAACAACCCCATGCAACACTACAGGCTTGGGGCAGAGTGCCTGGAGAGGTGCCTGGTGGGGAAGAACCTGCAAGTGCTGGTTGACGTGCTGAACGTGAGCCAGTTGTGCTCAGGTGGCCAAGAAAGCCAATGTCATCCTGGCCTGTATCAGGAATAGGGTGGCCAGCAGGAGAAGGGCAGGGATTTTTGCCCCGTACTCAGCACTGGTGAGGCTGCACCAGTGTTTGAATCCAGTGTACAGATCATGAAGGACTTTGAGGGACTGGAGTGTATCCGCAGAAGGGAAATGGGAGCTTGTGAAAGGTCTGGAGCACAAGTCATATGAGGAGCAGCTGAGGGAGCTGAGGTTGTTTATTCTGGAGAAAAGGAGGCTCGGGGGTGATTTTATTACTCCCTACAACTGCCTGGATGGAGGTTGTAGCCAGGTCAGGGTCGGCCTCCTGTCCCCGGTGACAAGCGATAGGACATGGGGAAATGGCCTCAAGACATGCCAGGGGAGGTTTTGACTGGATAATAAGGAAAAATTCTACACCATAAGGCTTATAAAACATTGGAACAGGATGACCAGAGAAGTGGTTGAGTCCACACCATCCCTGGAGATATTTAAATGATGTGTAGACGTAGCACTTAGGCACATGGTTTAGGGGTGGACTTGGCATAGTTAGGTTTACGACTGGACTCAGTGATCTTAAGGGTCTTTTCCAGCATAAATGATTCTATGATATAAGGTTTATCTAATGGATCTGTGGTCTTAATCTCCCCTTTCACAGCATTCTGAGTTGTGAAGGAGAAAGGCACCTCAAGGTAAATCCGTTTCTGCAGGTTCAGTGTTTACTTGACACTAAAAGCCACAGGAGTGGCTTCCTTTAGGGCTTGTCCAAACAGGCTGGTGAGATGTCACAGCGTTACTCTATCAGTTCAAGCATAAAGGTCTGCACAGAGCATTTTCTTATTGCCTCAGTAGATGACAGTCTGGTTTTGTGCAGTGGTATTTCTGGTTTCCCACGTGGTCCCTTCACCGTGAGATGTGTAATGTTTATACTGTGCACTGAAAGAAGCAAAGATCTTGAGAAGAAAAAAATAGGCAAACATGAAGTTACAGACTGCATCAAAGAATGTGCTCAAGAGTGATGAATTAATCCCATTTATTTTCTGACTTTGCAACCAGGGTGAAGTGGGAAAATATTTACCTTCACCTCAATTTCTGAAGGCAGTAATAGGTAGATTTACAATGGTTTGAGGGCCTGGGGGTGGGGATGTTAACTATTTTCTTAAAACTTTTTCCTTTATGTATTTTCTCCAAAGATTCAAAATTACAATCAAACACATAAACAATCTGTGCGCAGCTCTCAGCCCAAATAAACTTCCATTTTGCTTTTCCTTTCTTTACAATATGTTAGCTTGCAGGAAACTAGCAAGACCACGAGTTGAAATAGAATATCAGACTTTCACTTCGGCTTTCCTGTCTCATGTTAGCAGTGACCACAGTGTGTTTTATAACACAATTATGGAGAACATATTTGAGGATTTCAGTTCTTCTCCCAGCAGAAAAAAAACCACCTTTCTTAACAGTCTCGTTGCAGAAGCCAAAAAATGTGTGGAAATACTGACTGACCAATTTTCTCGTCATATAAACACATATCCAAGATTCTGCTAAGGCCTTTCGGTGTAATAATGAAGGACATAGCCATGTATGCACGTGTAACAAAGCTGTCACAGGTGGGGGTTGATTGAGTTTGTTAAGACTCTAGTTTGCAAATCGATCACTTCTGAACACTTCAGCGTTTAATAAATGCAATGTCATACTTAAGAAAAACATTTAGGCTTGACCAGCTTACAAGCAAGCTACTGCTGCCCCCCGGTGTCCATCAGACACATGAGCTGGTCTGCAACCACAGATCTTTAACGACAGGCAGGGATATAACATTTAATCTGGTAGTGAGATAACTTGTCTATCTGGCTTCATGCTTATCTCCGCATCACAAAAACCAGCAGGACTTTCTCACTCAGTTAATTCTCCAGGACGAATATTCGTTATTTAACCTGGTCCCTCAATTCCTTCTAAAATTTGTCTGAGTTGATTACCTCTTCCAGTCTTCCCAATTAAAAAGCAGCTATAACAGTGTCTTCAAATACAGCTGGGATACAAAATCCCAATTAGTTATTTTAATGAACCTTAAAGTGTTGTTTTGTTCCATTGCTTGGATTATTCTGAGCAAAGGGCTTGCTTACTCAGATGCTAAAATTGTGGCTCATTTTTTAGTTCCTTATACTCTATTATTCAGTTCATTTCTTTATATGTAAATTCAAAAAAAAAAAAAAAAAAACCAGAATTTAATTTTAAAGTGCTAAACATCTGGGGAAGGTATGTTGAATTTCTTATATGTAAGGCAGAAATTGAATCTCAGCTTTATAAAAAAACTCTGAACGCAATGGAGGCTTCACCAGTGTCTTTGTCATGGGTTATGCCCTAAAGACCAAATTTGTTTCTGCATAGCACCCAACAAGGAAAGACAATTGTTTAGAGAACTTATGGGACTTATAGGAATCTTAAGATGCATCTTCACCCAAAACTGATTCAGTAGAACATGGCTTACATCATGATAGCTAAAATCTTCAAACTCATAGTAGATCACAAATTCCTATCTCTCATTAGAAACGAAAAATAGGAACAAATCAAAATGTTGTAATAAATAGCCTGACTTTAAAAATCCTAAAATTTGTCATAGAAATAAAATTCCCTCAGAGGTGGATAATAAGCTAATCCATCTAGGCAAGCTTTCTAAATGTTTAGCCAGTTTGGAAAATAGTACAGACAACTACCAGTGTCATATTTTCTTACTAAAAATAAGTGTTTCCTAGCATTTGCAAGTTTAATTTATTATGCAGGTCATCCTAGCCATGAAATAAGCAAATGAGTGTGCAGGTGAAGAAAAGTCCTTTTCTTTGTCTCATGCAAGAACTTATGACAAGAACTGTATTTGTGAAATAAGAAATACGACATTAAGAGGTCTTTACTGTTTAATGGGAAGCTCTAGACTCTTTGAAAAATGAAGTTCACTGAAACTCCGTGAGGCTGGAAAAGCAAACAGCTTTGGTGCTCCAAAAAATATCTTGGTTGAGGATATTTTTTAATTAAGTGTTTTCTAGTACGAGTAAAGTGAAACTATGTAAGGTGCACAAAGATTATTTGAAGTGTGGATACATCTCTTTCTTTGCATTTTTGCTTACAGAATCAAAGGAGTTTAGTCATAAAGATATTTTCATAACCATCTGTCATCCTCTGTGCTTTGCTTCTGTTTTAAGTTATATGTGCTTGTAACAGTTGGCAGAATCATAGGCGCAACAAATTTTAGAATGATGCAGCACTGTTAAGAGGATACAAAGATTTTTCTTACCCATCTCCCTTTTACATTTCAGTTCAATTCAGTATCTATTGAATAGGCATGAATGTGCTTATACTATCATGGTTAATAGAAGAAGCAAACATGATTATTAAAAACAGGAACAATTACACTTTATTTATAAATGGCACATAATAGCTTTATGTCATATTTACCTCTGTCAGGAACAGAACAGTCCTTGCAGCATCCCACTTACACCAGGATAGAGTTTCAACACTTTGCACTTGCAAAAAAAGTGATTTGAATTCATATGGAATGCAGAATTTAAGAACATTATGACAAGAGTTGGCTATTATTCCAGCTGTCTAATCAAAACACTAATTAGCTGTCCTGTTTTCTGCAGTTTATCAGAGCTGTAATTGTCATGGAAAAGTATTTCTCATGGCTCCACCTTAACCATAAAAAGCTTTTCAGCAAAAATCACAAGGTCTGGGTTGTGAAAGTACACAAAGAACAGGTTGTCCTACAGAGTGCATTCTGACCTTGGCTGCAGATTTACATTTCCATTATGAAGTACTACTCACTACAAATAAAACACAGCTGGTATGTAGATTTAAATCCTCTCACCTTGATTAAATAGGCTTTGAAGAAAGGAACTATGCAGGGTTGCATCCTACTCAGAAAGTACTGGTGAATGTACATCAGAGCTTTTCCAGGGCTGTTGCTGATGGATTGGGATCAGGCAAGTGTGACAGCTGGGTGCACACATTTACTTACTGTACACGAAAGAGTGGAGTTAGTGAACCTGCCATGCTATAGACTGCAATACTGAGGGATAAGCACTGTCTTCTTCTGTGTTTATGTGTTACCCAGCATAAGGCTTATAAAAAATGATCTTAGGTGATAACCCACAATACAAAGGATTATCATGCTACCATTATGGTAGTACCATAATGGATTCTCCCAATTCCATTATGGAGACAAAAAGGCACACTTCTGACTAAAAGATTTGTTATAAAAACAGATAGGGGACAGAGCTTCAACTAATTTAATGAATTTTGTTATAAAATTGGAAGCTTAGGTTATTAATAAAAGGTCCTGCATGGTGCTGTTATTTTCTTACCTCAGACTTGAAAAGTTCTTTTGAAGTCTTACACATGCTAAATAGATGTTCAAACAGATGAGTGGTCTGCCTATTTTGTAAAATGTGTTTTCTTCTTGGTTTTTTAATGCTTTGTGGAAATTGATGTTATTTCATTCAGATGATTCAAAGGAGTATGCCTTCATACACATACTTCATACAAAGGCATATGCCTTCATGTTTGATTCAAGGAGGAATCTCATGATCTCTTTTAATCCCAAACAGAGCATGAATCACAATATTTTCCACCCTCAAAGCATAACCATTTTGCATATCTGGAGATTTTTCTGCACAGATGCAGAAATGTGGATCAAGGAAACTCCATGGTAATAAGAATTAGTACTTCAGTGATAATTGAACAAACTGGAAATATGAAAATAAGATTTAGAAGCTCTTCAGAAAAGGCAAAATAACTCCTTGTGACAACAGTGTAAATAGAATATATTTTCTGCTGTATTATTCTCAACTGCATCTAATGCTACTCTGATTTCCTTGCATTTAACAATAATGTTAATTTAATTAATTCTAGAAACATTCCTGGATTCAGCAGTTACTTCATTCTTTCCAAGTCATGCTTTTACTATAGTGTGACAAATTGTATCTGGGGGCTTTTCTGATGAAAATGCATACTATACTGATGTGTATGTATTGAATTTGGGTACTTTCCAGTATCACAAATTATTGTCTTCATAAGACTTTTAATGTCCTTACATTTTTATCAGGTTTAAGAAGAAGTTTCTTGACAAATACTAATTATAGAATCATTAAGGCTGGAAAAGACCTCCAAGATTGTCCTTCAAGTTCAACCTTTGACCGAACAACACCTTGTCAACTAAACCACAGCACTAAGTGCCACATCCAGTCATTTCTTGAACAGCTGGGCCAAATCCCCTGGTTGTCCTGTGTGTTTTGCCTGATGGCACTCAAGGTTATCTATTACATGAATTTCCCCAACACTGAGGTTGGGCTGACAGGCCTGCAGTTCCTTGGCTCCTCCTTCCAACCCTTCCTGTAGATGGACATCACACTGGCCAACCTCCAGTTGTCTGGGGGCTCCCTGGTTAACCAGGACTGATGATAAATGATGGAGAGTGGCTTGGTGAGCTCTTCCTCCTCTCCCTCAGTACACCTGGGTGAATCCCATCCAGTCCCATACACTTGTGATTGCCCAAGTGGCACAGCAGGTCATTAACTGCTTCCTCCTGGGTTGCAGGGGACTATCCTGCTCTCCATCCCTGTCTAACAGGGCTGGCTGCCCTGTGGATAACTGGGCTTTCTGTTAATAACTGAAGTAAAGATGGCATCAAGCAACCCAGCCTTTTCCTCATCCTTGATGACAATTTTCCCTCTCTTCATCCAATAAATGATGGAGATTTTCCTTGGCCGTCCTTTCATTGCTAATGTATTTATAAAGGGGCTTTTTATTATCTTTCACAGCACTGTCCATAATGAGTTCTAGCTGAGCTTTTGCCTTACTAATATTCTCTCTATATGACCTATTGACATCCGTGCACTCTTCTTGAGTTGCCTGCCTCTTCTTCAAAGGTGGTAAACTCTCCTTTTTATCTGAGTTCCAGCAAAAGCTCCCTGTTCAGTCCGGCCATCTTTTAGCAAATAGGGAGAGCCTGCTCCTGCACCTTTAAGATTTCCTTCTTAAAGCAGGTCAAGACTTCCAGGAACCCTTTGTTACTAAGCGCTGTTTCCCAAGTGACTGTCTGAACCAGTGCCCTCAACAGGCCAAAGTCTGCCCTCAGGAAGTTCAAGGTAGAGGTTCTGTTGATCCCCTTCCTTTTTTCACCAACAATAGAGAAACTCTATCATTCCATGGTCACTGTGCCCAAGATGGTCTCCAACCTCCATATCTCCCACAGCCCTTCTCTGTTTGTAAACAGCAGGTCTGGCAGGGCATGCCCTGGTAGGTTCCTTACCAGCTGTGTCAGGAAGTTTCCTTCCACACTCTCCAGGAACCTCCTAGACTGTGTCCACTGTGCTGTGTTTCCAGCAGACATTTGGCAAGTTAAAGTCTCCCACAAGAGCAAGGGCTAGAGGTCATGAAACATCCACTGATAGAATATTTCACTTCATCCTGGTTGGGTGGTCTGTAGCAGACTCCCAGCAGGATCTCTGCCTTGTTGGCCATCCCTCTGATTGTCACCACAGGCACTCAGCCTTATCCCCACTGTCCCTGAGCTCTGTGCAGCAGAAACCCTCCCCAATGCACAGAGCCACCCCACCGCCTCTCCTTCCTCGCCTGTCCCTTCTGAAGAGCTTGTAGCCATCCACTGCAGCACCCCAGCCATCCCACCACACTTCCATGATGATACCGACGTCACAGCTTCCTGCTGCCGACGGCTTCCACTGTTTGTTACCCATGCTGGCTGCATTGGAGCGCTTCTGCTGGACTGTCAATGTCAGACACAACAGTGGTGTGTCACCCCAGGCTCATCTCTAGCGAACCTGATCTTGTCTCCTTCCCCCTTCAAACCTAGTTTAAAGCCCTCTCAATCAGCCCTGCTAACTCAGCAACCCCAGAGATGCAGAAGAATTTTGCAGGCAACAGTGATCCTACAGTGTACTATTCTCCCATTAAATACTTGACTTTGAGGATTATTACTGAAATATTCTTTTTTTCTCCTGTTTTCCTGCTCCTGCCCTGGCTTTCATTTCAAGTGGTTCATTTGGAAATTAGTCATTTTTGCTGAGATGTTGACATTTTTACAGTGAAACAAGCTTGCTCTGACCAAAAAAAAAAAAATTGTCTGTTGCCCTTTTGCGTCTCTGTCAAAGGGTCATAGCAGAATCTCAATGTGTTCCTTGCAGTGCAGACAGCCTCTCTTAATCTTTCTCAGAAGGCAGGAGTCTAAGAAAGAAGCACAGGAAGATAATTCTCTATTTTTCATCAATTCCTACACTGGAGACAGTACTATTTCTTATTTATGGTTATCTTTCTCTTGATAGCTGCATTTCAAAGAATTGAGATTTGTTGGGGAGGAGAAAGAATTTTAAACACAGTTTTCAGACAGGGAAGGAAATAATGGAAATTACATACTTATTCTAAGCCATTTTCCCTCAGGTGATGTGGCAGCAATGCAAAGTCAAAGGAGAAACACACATTGCAAGGACACATCATTATGTTCACAGTACACCACGACAAGGTAACGATCGATTTCATCTCTCTGTTCAAAATTATTTTCCTTATGGTGCATAAAATCACACATTAGCAATCCATTTGCAGACAGCATCAGTGAGGGTGTCTGTACAGTCTTGCATTCTGTGGCTTGCTGAACAGCAGTGTATTTAAGCAGCCTGAGCGGGGGAGCAAAAGGCACCATGTCCTGCACTCTGATGCTGACCCTGACATCCCTGAGCTATACTGAATCCCTAGGGACAACTCCTAGGCCTAGATTTCCAAAAGGGTTCTCCAAACTTTGTCACTCATAGAACTCCAAGAGAATGATGACTGAGTAGCCTTACTTTTTAGTGACTCTTTGACTTTTAAAAATTATCAGAAAAGTGCGCCATTGCCCACAGAAATAAATAACCAGCATTTGGAAGTGTTATTGATGTCTTTAAGCAGAATTCTCTGTGTTTTAATTAGAATTCTCTGTAGTTTTAGGCCCTGAGTCTTTAAGCAGAATTCACTGTGTCCCTTCTTTTGATCTCTGTTGCAGATGGAACCAGATGGTATCATTCTCACCTCTAACCTCTCTGTTGAATGTAAAAAGATGCTATCAGGTGTATTAAGCAGATGTTGCTCAATGTTTATGGACAACTTTTGTATTTTATGACCTGTTTTGCAATTGTCTGAGAAGATGTGGTGCTGAGTTACAGATCACATCTTCCTTGGCACTCAACCCGGAGTTCTGTGAGTACTGAATTGAACATTACTCAAATATGAGTAGGGGGCACCTCCCCAAACCAGAGACCACCAGAGATCCCCTAAGAGGCCCACACAGGTGCAGTAACTCATATTTCACAAAGTGGCACAAGCTAAACAATTATTCAATATGTAGGTGTAACTATGTACTAGATAGGTGGGTTTATGTACATTTCAATGTATAAATTCTCTTGCTTTTTACTCCTTGACATGCGTGAGCTGTGGAAAACTTCCACCTTGCACTCTGCACGGAATAAACAATATCTCCTTTCTAAGGCACTTTGTCTGTATTTAGGGAGTTCCTAAAATCAGCAGCATTATAGGACATTCAGAAGAGGTAACAGAAGAACTTAAGACTGTTTTCATCCATATAGTGGGATATTTCCAGCACTAAGGTGAGGGCCACAAGCAACACAACATGGATGTTTCTTGAATTTCACTACTTTTCAGGGCTACATAAGCGAGAGATTAATTTCCATGAGTGCAGTGTTGCATGCACTAAGTTCACATCAGAAGAAAAGAAGCCAGGATTTGCTCATTTGTTCATTTTATGATCTCTTCTTTTGCCACACCTCCGCTCAACCTGCAGAGGTGTTTCTGAGCATGCTGACTGGCAGCTGTGTTCCTTTGAAAATCCAGACATGCCATTGTCATCAGGTAACCCATATGCCAAAATGGAATAATTTTTTTAGCTGCAGTTCCAAACGCTCCTCACTTCCCAAGAGCTAGAGGTTTCTTCTCCTTTCACTAGGACATGAGAAATATGGGAAACATCTAGGATGTCTAAGGACATACTGAAAATGACTTGGGATATTAGATAGTACTGAAGGAGTTCCCTAGTCAATGAGATCTACTTAGAGAGTTCATAGTAGATTTCATCACTTACCTTATGTCCTTAATAAGAGGTAGTAACTGATGAGTTCCTTCATTCTTTCACCCACTTTTTTTCTTTTTTCCTCCATAAGTGAAAGGTATATTTTTATAATGCCATAAGTACTTGTTTCTATTAGACTTTGCGTAAGATACTGATCTGTGTATGGGGCTATGCCTATTTTATATCCTGTCTGTTTGGAGGAATATATGGGTCCACAGATTCAATTAAGTACCAGGGAGTTATATAAGAAATCTGAATCTAGGTGAGTAAAATTTCAATGATGGATCAGTCAGAAAGCATGGTTTTTAATTACTGGATAGAATGACACACCCTTCAGAAGTATCCTAGATAAACATTCACTCAGGCAACAAAACAAGGTTGCCTCTGCATCTGCTTGGAACTGTATCAAAGAACATCCAAACAACACTAGCAATTTGTGATCCTTCATTTAGGAGTTAGTTTCAACTCTAAGATGTAACAATAACCAGGCTTTTGATTTAGTAGCATTATCACCACTTCTGAAATTTTGCAGTCAGGTTCCAAACATTCCATCTTTTACATCTGCAGACAGAAACTGAGCACTTGGAAGGGTCTGCAATTCATGGGGTGTTTTTGATGTTTTATCCAGATCCCAGCAATGTTGATTTTTAATGTCTATCTAGTGGAAGAGATTTTTAATAATGGTACTCAAGACTACATTATCTTTTCCACTCATCTCTGGTGCTGTTTTTAGATTACAAAAATATTTTGCCAGAGCGCTTCTACACAATTTTCCAATATTTAATCTTATGAGGTTTAATCTTTTTCTGTACTGTTTAACTTTTAGTTCCTCTGCTTGCTTGATGCCTTATACTGCCCAAAGAATGCAAAATCTGATGCAGGTGCTTTCTTTTTGACAGTGCTACCTGCAAACTCTCATCACTTTTCCTAGCTGTTTGGCTATCACTTTCCTTGGAGCTGACATCCATTTTGTTACCTAGCTGTTAGCTTAGTGTGTCACTGCTCTGAACATACCAAGTCCTGAAGGTGCCCCTTAACATAGAAAACTACTTTTAACCTTCAAGTTGAGTACAAGAATACTGTATGACCAAATGTGACATGGGGTAGAGAGACTGGAGACACCTTCCACACCTTCATTTACACTTCCTGGACAGGATATACTGTGTATCAGGTTTAAGAACCCCTCTCTCTCTTCTAGTTAAGGCATAATTAGGCCTTGAGTAATTTTTATATGAGTTTCATCCTAAAACTTTGTTGATAACCTCTGTATTCATTGTACCCTTCTGATATAATATTACTTCAAACTCTAACTCACATGTTTTTTGTAATTAGGTACTCAACATACTGTGATTTTATTAGGTACTCTTGACATATGCTTTCACTTTTATTCAAATTCCCACCTTTAAAACTTTGGCAGAGCAATAGGAGAAAGCACAATGATATCATGGATGAGTTATACATCATTCCAATGGATAGCTAGTGAATTCCTAAATTAAAGCTGAACTAGTTGGTCAAGATCTTTGTTTTCTTCCTGCTCTCATGTAAAATTAAATTCTGTGACAGCATTTCTTTCCTCTTCAGAATTCATTTGTTTCCTACCACTTACACTCTGTAGCTAGGTGGGAAAAGACCACCTCAGCCTCTCACTTCAGGTTGTACTTCAAGCCAGAAATGGATGCCCTTACATAGAAAGTAAAGAACTCTAGACCACATCTTGAGAATGTTCTTGAATCCCATTATAAAAAAATACAACAACTATAAAGAGAGGGGGGAAAAAAAGACCAATCAGAAGATAGAACCCAAGGTATTTATACAGATTTCCACGTGAAAGTGCAGAATAGTCATAGATTGGTCTGAGCACTTGAACACAAGTCAACATTATTTACTGATGAAAATTACATGCACGAGGATAATTAAGTTGTCCTTAATTCTTGATTAGAAAAAATTTCTCTAAGGGTCGTCTAATGCTTTCTCATGTGGTGCCTTCCAGAAAAAAAAAGACAAAAACAACCTGCAGGTTTCAATTTCTTATCCAGGCAGAAAACTTAGCAATGTTCCAGCTATCTGTAACAATAAAAGAACAGCAAATACACCCTTGCCCATTTTTTTCTCTCTACAAATCCATTGAAATGCCTGTCTTGCCACAAGACCTACTATAGAAGACAACTGAAGCCTCAAGTTCTGCCAAGGACTTGATTTAAAAGAGCTGAAAGAAACACCACTGAATCTCTTCAGTAAAACTTGGCAGGTCCTTCAAACAAAGGTTGTGAAGGAAACCTGGGAAGTGTGGCTTTGCCTTGAGATACTCAACCCTAAGTCAAGGGAACCCAAAGAATGTCCCACTTTCTCTGCAGAACATGAAAACTGCCAGTATAACAATATTTAAGTCTAGTGAAAAAGAACTGTTGTTCATATTTGTCCCCAGTCTTCCAGTGACAGCCTGAAGATGTTGCATAGTGAGTAGAAACAGTGGATTACTTTGAAACTGACAAGTATGAGAAGTACTACATCAAATGTGTCTGGTTTTCAAACATTCTGTCATCTTTGCAATGCTCTGTTCAAAACTACAACGTTAGTTTGGAGCCCTAACAGGAGTAGATCATCACTACTAATGGTATAAACCCTCTCAAATATATACCGGTGTGGGCATTTACCCCGTGTTAAAGCAGTAGCACCACAGAAACTCAGCCTATGACTAAAGTTCTAAGTGAGCCTGGGGCAAATGAAGAATCCTCTACCTACTGCAGCCCATCCAGCAGCGTACTAAAATGTTGGAATGTTGGAATATGCCTTCTGGCTGTCATTTGCTCTTGCTTTAAACAGCCATGTCTTTTCAGTGCTCTAGGCAGCCTAAAGCTTACTGACAACCCTCCTTCAATTTGGTAAACTTTGTAAACATGTGCTTTGGCCCTGTTGTAAGTGTGTAAGGCTTAAGGACACTGCTAAGTTTAAGTTCAGTTTTTACATTTGAGAGTGTTGTGCTGAGTTCTCACCTACAAGAGCCCTGGCATGTGGTCTTACTGACTACAGTGATCATTTTTGGGGAGAAAATTCTCCCTGCATAGAGAAAATTCATTGTAGTAAAGCAGGATTGATTTCACCTTTTGAAGTAGTAGCGTAGCAATTTAACAAGACACAATTATTTTCAAATAGTCCAGTAGTTCCAGTAAAGGAAAAATAGCAAAAATTAGTTCTTTTTGTAGTTTTTTAATGAGAAAAAGCCTGTTTACCTCCAAATACAGGAAAGATCAAAAAGGGCTATAAAAATGCTTCTGTAATATTAACTTTTTTAAATCACTAGAATTTCTTTAAAATCAAGCTGTGACCAGTGGAATCTCTTTGTTTTCAGATCTTCTTCTGTTGCTAAGCTCCAAGTCTGTACAAGTAGACTTTTACTTCAATTAAAACTACAGCATTAGTACATCAATTTCTGCTCACTCCTCAAGCCATTGACTGCTACTGATCTACACAGTGCAGCATATATTTAACGCAAATGTTACCAGCTTTAAAAAACACTCTCTCCACGTTGAAATAATGCCCAGGTTGGACACAATATTAGTGTTTATGTCTGTAAACACACAGAAATACACACATATCATTAATGGCTTTGGCTCACTTGCAATGGCGGAATGATTCTAACTCATTACAAAGACCTATGCAATATCTTAGAGAGTGAGTTCTGTGTCTCATCCGCAGAAGGTTGCATGGATCATAACAGTACATCTCCCTTTTTGTGAATTACAGACCTTCATCACCAACACCTCAGGAATACAGTATATACAGTATCTACTGTACATCTAGCCTGAAACTGCATATTAAGGAGTAAGCAATTTTCTCAACTGTAATGAAAAGTCATCACATTATGCCACTCCTTAGATACCAGCACAGCAACATGCTCCAGCTGCTGTTGCCCTCTGCTTTTATAGGCCATTTTACTGGCATGCACTCCACAATTCTGCTTTAGACTCAGCAATAACATTATCAAGTACATCAGCATCATGTGAGCTGAAGCTCTGAGCTCTGGGCCACTTATAACTGAGCACAACTTACCTTGAATAGGCTTCAAGTCTGCTTTCTCTTGTAGCAAAGCTCTGTCTCCCATTAGACTTGTGCTCCTCTATCCAGAGGTAACAGACTGTGGAGGCCAGTGGGCCTGCAGTACAAGGGACAAAGAGAGTCCACCGGTGGGATAGTCCCTAGTACTAAAGATCCTTCCCAAGTTAGGGAGACAAAAAGGCTTCCCCCCAGGATGCTCTGTTCTGTTATGCTAATATACCCAAGTTCTGCTGCCCCAGTTGGCCTGTTGACCTCCCCAGCCCTTGTTACCTTATATGCCCCTGCCCTAGAAGGTTATCCCCTCCCTGTTCCCCCATTGGCCCTTGCCCCATTGCCACTCCCTCAGAGTTTCCCCATTGGCTCCCATACCCTAGCCCTGCCTGTGTACCACCCTCATGCCCTCAGATCATTGGTCTCTGATGCTCCCTCTGCTCCCGTATATAAACCTGGACCATCCTATGTTATGTGTCTTCGTCCCTGGACTCTTTCACACATGTGGCTGCATTAAACCCCTCCCGTGGAACCCCATACGAAGACCCTTCCCGGCTCTTTGTCATCAACGCATTTTCTGGAGCTATCCATGTGTGTGCGTGTACATGTGTGTGAGTGTGTGGTGGTCCTGCTGAGCGGCTTTGCCTTGGAGACGTTTTTGGAAGGTTGCGGCATCTCACCATCCAGCACCGCCAAGCCAGACCGTGACAAAGTGGCGCCCGAACAGGGACTGTTACTGCATGTTCCTGAAAGAGTCTTCAACAGTTTTTCACCATTGGAAGCTAAGCCGCTTTCGGCGCAGCCACTTCCCCGGAGAGAGCCCTGAGTTTTATCAGAGCAATCCGAGGGGCAACTGGCAACCTTCTCAGGGTGAGAAGAGCATCAGGGATTGATGGACCACCCCGAGAGTTTTTGTTGACCCAAACGAAAGGGTTTGAGCTTAGATGAATGTATTTCAGGCCACTTTTTATCCTTTTCATTATCTTCTTTTCTCTCGAGTTTTGGGAAGAGTGGGAGATGGGGGCTGAGTTGACCCATCCCCTGCAGGAAGTTTTTCTCCAAGTTGAGGGATCCCTTGTTCAGGGGAATTTTTGTTTTTCAAGGGAAGATTTAAAGCATTTTGTTCATTGGTTGTTTATGTTGGGAAAAAGTTACTTGTTTTACAAGCTAGTAAATTTAAAGCATTTTGTTCATTGGTTGTTTATGTTGCGAGGGAGTTACTTGTTTTACAGGCTAATTAAAAAGCTGTTGAGGGTGTTGGGGCTCGTTCGGGGAAAAACCCTTTCACTGCTTTCCTCTCCTGGGGTCCCTGAACCCTCTTCCCTGCCTCAGGACACGGATCCCGCCCAGGGGCGCAGGGTGCTGCCGTCTCCTTGACCTCTCCCGATCTCCTCTGTCCCCTTCCCAGGACAGCACTGGCCATGCTGTCCCAGGCTCTTCCCTAACCCTCCTACCTATGCCCTCATATCCAGTTGTGTCACCCCTGGTTATCCCCCAAGATGGCACTGGCAACGTGGCCAGCCCTGCCATCTTGTCTCCCTCTGTTCCAAGTTTTCCCGTCCTCACCCCAGCCATACAAAATGGCGCTGACCACCTGGTGACGGCGGCCATTTCACAAACTCGTGGCCCCCCTCACCCCCCCGCCTTTTCCCGCGCATGTCATCGCGCCCGGCCCCTCCTCCATTCCTAACTCCTCCCCTATGTCGTTAGGTGTGTCTGCGTTGGGACCTCTTCTCACTGTCAGGAATCCCCGTCTGGCTACAGACCCCACCTCTCCCTCCTGTTTTCCCACTCCCTCCACCGGTGGCTCCACCCCTGGGAACCAACTCGCTCCTGGTTCCCACGCTACCTGGACCAGAAGTGATCATGGTGGCAACTGGAAGGACACCATCTTGGCGTCCACTGCTTCACAACATCAGGCAGCTCTGGTTTGCCAAAAACCCCACACCCCTGCCAGGCACTCTCTCTCCTCTTCAGAGGAGGAGAGCAGTGACTCCTCAGATTCCAGTGCTGGGTCTGAGGATGACTGGACTGGGGTGAGGAGGCGGGCGACCAGGGAGAGCAACTGGGAGCTGGCAGATAAGATCAAGCCCTACACCGGCCCAGCAAACACTGCTCCCCTGGACACAACTCCAAAAGAGATGAATAGGGTGCAACCTCAAAACCAGAAAAGCGCAGCATAGAAACGGAGACGGCACAGATCTCCACCAGAGACACCAACTGTGGCTGCATTAAACTCCTCCCGTGGAACCCCAAATGAAGACCCTTCCCAGCTCTTTGTCGTCGACCCATTTTCTGGAGCTATCCGTGTGTGTGTGCACGTGTACGGATGTGTGAGTTTGTGGCGGTCCTGCCAAGCAGCTTCGCCTTGGAGACGTTTTCGGAAGGTCGCGGCACCTCACCGTCCAGCACTGCAAGCCGCCGTGACACACAGTTTTTCCAGTGATGTGACCAACTCTCCTATTTTGGTGGCAGATGGTTTTTTTGAGGACAAGGACACCTGGACATCAGTGCCTTATACTGAAGGATGTTTCTTATTATGGTTTTGTTATCTTTAGAGATTTATAAATCGTAGTTTAAGAACCCTGCAACTCACAAGAGGAAACAGCTAGATGGGTCTTAAGGTGTGCATGATCCATTTCCTGGTAGCATCTCTTCAACCCTATGTGATTTTTTGTGCTTTGTATTCTCCAGTGTATTTTCATATGTCTTTCTGAAGTTGGGGATCAAGTGCAATCTCCTATTTGATGCATTCTGAGACTCAGAGAGGTTTAAATCCCATGAATGTTGTGAGTGTTTAGTACTGCAGCTGGAATGAAGACTCTTAGCCTTCTCTATGGGCAAGCTGTCAAGCTGGAGGGGTGCAGAGAGGGCAGCAGCAAAATGTTGGGATCAAGAGTGATTTTATTACTGTCTGTCTTCTTTTTCAAACTAGGTTTTCGAAACAAGAGCTTGAACCAAGGCGCATTGAGCATGTAACCTCAGCTAATCTTTGTTAATCCTTCATACACAATAGAATCTTGCTTAAAACCATCAGATATGTATTGAGCTTTTAAAGAGTAAGGTTAATTCTATCATGTCAAGTAACTATCATGTATTCAAAACAGATGGAAAATAACTGAAAACTAGCACGTTTCCAGATCAAGAGAGTAAATATTTTTCTTTGTCACAGAAGTCAATGTGAGTGCACAAATGGATCCTGTGTTTTCTAGAGGTAAAATAGCATTGAAGTGAAGAGAAGGATTTTGTTCAATGCAAACAGAGGGAACTACAAACTACAGGCAGAATGGTGACATAATATCTGTTACAAAAACAACTTCATTATTCTTCATTTACACTATCTTCAACTTTCAAATGGGAACTCAGCAAAACACAAATGTAAACACTGAAATTAAACTTAGCTGTGTTCATAGGTATTACGCACTTACATAGGGCTAAAACACGTGTTTACAAAATTTACCAAATTGAAGGACTCTATTTTTTTGCCCAAGAGAGCTCTATCTGTAATAAGATTGCTGTTCATGTATTAAGACAAATCTCTTCATGTATTAAGGCAAACCGACATTTCAGTGTGTTCATGTGGCAGACTATGTAGCAGCAGCTCATTTATTTGTGTTGCCAGACTTAGATTTAGCAGCCAAATTGGTGGCTTTAGTCAAAAACCTCCTCAGAGGTCTCAGGTGAATTCTGTGAACAGGGATCATATAGCAAAACACTACTCCTCTGGCTGGAATATTAAATCAGGCAGGTGAAAAAAAAGGTGATGATCTACTCTTAAGTCCACTGAAATGTTTTTAAGATGTTATGACATATTTAAAATTTAAACTGGCCTGATTTTTTCTTCATTTTTAAAGCAGAATAATTGTTTTCTCTTAAATATTAAAGTATAGGTCTGTAGTAGATACTTTTATGTATCCAGATATATTAATACAACTAATTTATATCGATATGTACAAAGTTACATAATTTGGAAGCATGGTCAACCTTCAGGGACAGTCAGTTTTCAAATTTCCAAAATTTTCAATACTTTAGAACTTAAAATATAATTAATAAATCTTGCTTTCCTGGCTATAGCTCCTTCTGATTCAATATGAGTAGTTTGGTGAAATAAGCAGGATTTGACCCAATGATAATATCTACTGGTATTGGTAATTAAGGATCCAACAATGACATAAAACACAAATCAGGGACATGGAATTTGGTGCAGTAAGAAAGAAAATGGAATGCAATGCTGTGTGCTCAGGTTCTCAAATAGCATTGCTAATTTGTTGAAAACAAGCAGGCTGAAGTCCTGTAGACAAGCATCTACGCTAGGCTAGTGGCTTTATTGATTTTACCCACATATAGCAAATGATTCTGTTGATATGACCAGTTGGGCTTCCATTCACTAAACCAGATTTGCAGATGAAATGAAGGGAAATCAGCATTCATTCCCTACAGAGCCATTTTCTCTTTGTTTGAAATCTGTCCAGTTGCAGGTGTATGTGTGTGTGTGTGTAAGTGTGGGTGTGGGTGTGTGTTTGAGGATGTTTACTACTTCTAAAATCCCCAAACAAAAATATAAATTAACAGAATCGCCACTCCACACCAGGATTGACACCTGCCTACAGTACAATAAGCATCTCAGTTTCTTATCAGCAGGGCTAGATTCTCCATTTCTTTCTCCTAGCAGCCATATAGGTTTGTTAGATACATTGAGGAAGTGCATGTTTACCTGGAAGTAAAGCAGGAAGAGGTGAACTATTGCATCTGTTTCATTCTCTATGACATTAACCCTTAGGTTTATTGCAAGGAAAAAAGACAGATGTCCTGAATCCATTGGGCAGGATTTGTGTCTTATGCCTCTGGGCAAATGCAAAATAGCTTCTTTACAGATACACTTTCCTATTGGTTTATATTTTCAGAGCTGGGGTTTTTTTGGGGTTTTTTTTGGGTTTTTTTGGTTTTTTTAGTGCATGTCTTATATAGACACCTCTGCCTGAGAGAGGAAGAATCACTGGAGAAACACTCCTGCCTCAGAACTTGCATACCCCTCAGAAAGCACAGGAGGGGGTGTGATTCTTCTTTACTATATATTTATTGAGAGCCAAAGGTGTCCTGCAGTAATGGCTGCTCCTTTTCTGCTTCCCTAGCCTCTGGCAACATGACTTTCACAGGACTTGAGCTACTAGTGGCTGATGCCCATCTATGGCTGCTCAGTAGCAGCTGCAGAGGTGACTCAGAGAGAGTTAATGCATCTGTGTTTGCTCCCAGATAGATATCTGCTAGGCAGACCTGAGACTGACAAAGCTCTGTGGCTAAGACACCAGTGCTCCCGCTCCTCTGTTCTCAGACTTTGCACAATGAGCCGGACAGAGCTGGATGAGAAGCAGGCTGAGGTCCCACAGATAAGCATCTATGATCGGCAAGGAAGGGTTGCTGTTGCAAAGAGAAAGTGCCACATGTCAAAACTGGTAATATCAAATACAGAAGTGACTCTGTAAACATCCCTGGCGAGGCAAATGACTTTAGAAAGCTGGAAAAAATCCCAGTGTTCCTACTGGAAACATCTCCACACCTACCTCTGAATCTGTGATAGATCCAGCAGCCCTTAATTAATCCAGAACCAATAACAAGAAAAGGAAGGCCCATGCTAAGACACTAAATATGCTTAGTGCACAACCAGCATTGAGCTAAGACTCTGTTTTAGCATAACTTGTTTACAAAGCGTGGAAAAGACACATTTTGAGATCCTTCTTAAACTTAAGCTTTCCCAAAATTGCCAATATATGCTTTTGACTGGGGTAAAATGTAGGTAGTCCCCATTTTTCTTCAAACAAGAGTGACATTTATCTTACTTGTCTTTAAGACAAGTTTCATGATTTGCTGGTTAAGACCCCAGTTCTACAAAGCATTCCTTCAGCTTCAGAAGGGCTGTTTTACTGGATAGCAAAGGACAGCAAAAATGGAGCACATGACACTTTTCCATCACTACTGTCAAACACATGGAACTTTGAGATACAACTTTTGAATCGTGAACTAACAAACTCCTTTTTTGGTAAAAACCATTCAGGTTAATATCATATATTTTTATGGTATCTCAAGAAAATTTGAGTTTGCAGGCTTAGTGCACAACCTGCATGTGGTCTTCTGGGAATATCATTTCGAAACTTCTGCTACAGTATAATTACTATATAAATCATTTGCTGGAGGGAACAATTTAAATGGGTCACATGTTCCTTCAGTTACTTGCTTGGGGAGATTTTCCAGATTATCCAGTAACAAGAGTAGTGAACAGGTAAACTACCAAGTACTTAGTTTATTTAATAAAATATATAATAGGCATTCAAGTATGAAATAAAAACATTGCTCAGTAAAGAAGTTAATTCATACTGCATGGCTTGAAATTACTAAAATATCCTCTATGAGGTATTAGCAGAATGGGTGCATTATTTTATTACTATCAGCAATTTAAATGAAGAGTCATCCCCTTTAGGGAAAACTGAAGATGATTCAAGTCTGAACTTGAGAAGAGTTGTAACCCTGCCTCCAGTAGGTGCCTGTTCTACTCAAGAAACTGGAAATTAATAACAAAATCTGTAAAAGGGATTAAACAAGGAAAATCCATGTTACAATTAATCTCTTTTGGGAACAGAGAAAGTAAAGTGCCTATGCAGTGAGACGGAGTGAAAAAACTTGAAAATAATTTGTTTGAATAAGGTACAAGTTCTGAGGTGGCTGGCTATTGTAGAATAATGACTAACATAGGTCAGTGCTGGAGTCGAACCAGCCTCCACTTGTCATCAAAAGGCAAAAATGGGTTGCCTAAACAGTGGGTCTTGACCAGAAAATTTGGACTGGTATTGACATACCATAGTAGAGGTAAGCAGAAGCTCATAGCAATTAAATTATTTCTCCTCTTCTGTAGTAGTTCAAGCTGTGTTTACTAATGTCTTTCTACACAGGCAAAACAACTTCTTTTCTACACAGGGAAGTCTGTCCAGTTCTAGTCACAGCTGCTGTGACAGAGGTTGAAGAAGTGCTGAAAGAAGTTCATACAAGTCCTGAGGAAGGAAGGATTTGGCCTGGCTCATCTCAAGGAGCTTTATATCATGAGGCAAGTTAATGTAATCGCTCCTTCAATAGAAATGGCTGAGGAACTGAGCTGGGGTGCCATGGTGCTCTATCAAGCCACAACAGTTGCTAAATAATGCTGGCAACTACAAGTGGAAGAATGTGCTTCATTCTGTCCAAAGATGGTTGCCCAGCATCCAAGCATCTTCTTTATGCCTGAAGTTATGACCTCTCCAGACAACTTACTTCACCAGGGATTTTTCCTGTCAAAATTTACTTACATTTTCTACCTTGTGGAATTCATTTTAGTTCACAGACTTCTCTCTGCATCCAAACTACACTAGGAGCCATGGTTTTAGAAGCTAACCCTATCAGTCTTGATTGATGTGGTGTCAGGAGACTCTGAGATGCTTGGAACCATAGAAGAAAAGAACTTTGGATAGATGTGTTGAGGAATACATCTGGTGCAGGTACTAGGTTTGCAAGATGCAGATTGAGATGCAGATTGAGCTCTGGGTGGGAACTCGAGACAAGAGGCCGTGAATTGCCGACCCTTTGCACAACAAAGGGCACGAAGTCTGGTGGTGGCCAGCCAGGGGAGTGGGGAGCCCTGAAGTGACAACCTTTTGGAGAACAAAGGGCAGGATGACTGGTGCTGCCAGCAGCGTGAATGGATACTGGGTGACACAGCAAGAGCTGAGGACTCAGGAGGAAGAGTGAGACTAGAGCTCACTTGGACCGTGAGGGTATAAAAGCCCAGGGGTTCCTTTGTGCGGGATCCTCCTTGGAGGCACCAGCTCGGGCTGTTTCTGTGTTACCGCACTGTGAATAAATTGTTCCATGGAATGAGACATCTGAGACTCTGCCCTGGGAAGCCTCGTCTGACTATGAGAGCGGGGGACCCAAGCGAGGCTCCCAGTGGGTCACTGTGAAGCTGTGAAGGGCTTTGGTCCCAGCAGTGACAGTCTCTGGTGGTGGTGTTGGAAAACATACCAGTTTAAAAATTTTTTATATATGACTTTAGCCAGCTTTGTTCATCTTTGCCCCAGGGGAAGGGAACTGAAGCTTCTTTCCAGGGCACTGTTTCTCTAGGTCAGTGTTTTTGTGCCGGTTTGGCCAAAATCTAGCAATATACCCTCTGAGAGAAAACCAGGTTACAACCACCCGTCCCCCCACCAGGTCCAGGAAAAAGGAAATTTTCTTCGAAGGAAAGTGAAAGAGATAAAAACTATTTATTTAACAAACACACCAGAAAATTATAATAATGCTAAATAATGAAATCTCTCGCTGTAGAGAGAAACCTGGGAAGGTTTCAGAGTCCTTCTGTAGGTGTGGTCTCTCTCCTCCTCAGAGCTGGGTGAGGGCCCACCCCCCCAGGCTTCGGGGAAAAATTCTCCCGATGTGTTCTGATGTTGTTGAAACAGTCCAGAAGAAGAAGAAGGGAAAAAACGAAAGTCCCAGGAAACAAAGTTCAGCTTTCCATCTTACGCTGGAGAGAGGGTAAAAAAACCCCAAAAAACTGGCTGAAGAAGCAAGCACGATGCTCCCACCCCGTGCTACCGCAGCCAGAGCATGCTGAGGAGTGTATCTCTGTGTCCTTGAGATACTGCTTTGAAAAGTTTGCTTGGTCCTTTTTTTCTTCCCTCTCAAGCTCAGTTTAAAGGCACAGAAAAGGCACAAAATTAATTGTTTGGCATAAAGCCGTGATAGGGGATAT
>VZRS01009222.1:2585-30413 GCA_013398055.1 Ifrita kowaldi
GGGCGCTGGTCCGGCATCGAGGCGGGGGGGTCTGTACTCGGCATCGACGGGGAACGGGATCCGCCGGAGCCCGTTAACATTAGAAATGCAGAAAACTGCAGCCCGGGTCCCGGGAACCGGCAGTGAGGGGAGCGATGGGGCCGAGGAACTGCAGAGGAGCCGAGGGGCTGCGACGGAGCTGGGGGAGTGGGATGGGGCCGAGGGGCTGCGATGGAGCTGGGGGACCGCCGTGGGTGAGGGACCGCGGTGCAGCCGATGGTCTGAGATGAGGGGGAGGGACTGGGATGGATCTGGAGGCCAGGATGGGCGAGGGGCTGCGGTGGAGCTGAGGGGAGGGGAAGGTGGATCGTGCTGTGCTGAGACCCACTGCGGGCCAGCAGGCTCCGGCAGCCCCCCAGCCTAAGGGTCCCTTTGCCCTCGGTGAGCCCAAACCTCCAGGTTTCTGCAGCTGGCCCACGGCAGGGAAGGCTGCAGGGCCGTGGATGCCTTTGATCTGTGTGAGGATCCCCGGTCCAGCTTGGTGCCTGCCAAGCACTGCCGTTTCCCTGCCCTGGGTTTTGTTGTCCCTGCTTGGTGTTGGCAGCATGCTCAGCTCCGTTCCTGCTGCCTCACGCCAGGAGTGTCACTGCAGGGGCACACGAGGTGGTTTTGGGGAGTGGTGGCCCCGCTATAGGGGTGCTGGCCACTGTGGTGATGCTGCATAGGAGAAGCAGCCTGGGTGCTTCTCCAGAGGCCTGTATCCCACTTCAGTCCTTTTGGGTTTCTGTGGAAAGGATGGAAGGAAGACAGACTGTAAGAAAAGTCTGAAAGGCTGCATGGGTTGAGGGAATGTAAATCCCAAAATTTATTGGCCTCATGGCGCGAGGACAAAGGACAGTCAGTATGGTCAAGACAGGGTGGGTGTAAAACCCTGGGCTGATGCTGGAGGTCCTTTCCGCCTCTGTGGAGGTCTTCGGCCACGGAAAGCTGTTGGGTTGATGGAATTTGAGGAGAAGAGGAAAGGGACTCCGGCTGGATGGAGATGGGTGGGAGCGCCAGGCTGGCACAGGCCGTGGCAGTGGCTCAGTCCGACACATTGGGGTCCCACCAGTCCAACTGGGGGAGTCACGGTGGGCTGGTGGGGAAGGACTGTCCTGTGCCCATTCCCATGGGGCTTCTGCAGCTCTCCCTTGTTTGTGCCTCTGATGACAGGTGCGGTGGGAGCCCCGAGGTCACTGGTGACATGATCTGATCTTGTGTGTGGTTCCTGTGCCGCGGAACAGAGGAGCTGCGAGCTGAGACATGGCGGGGCTATGCCTGAGGTGCTCCCAGGGACGCCTCTGTGGGCAGAGCCGTCCCGGGCACTGTGTCCCTGCCCCTTGTTCCCCTGCAGGGATGCCGAGCCGCCCGGGGTGCTGGGCTCGTGTCCCGTCCTGCGCCCCCAGCCGCGGCAGTGGGTGCTGGGCACGTTGGTGGGAGGCGTGCGCGTCTCTTAGCAACTCCTCTGGTGCGTGGTTCCTCCTGTTGCTCAGGAAGGTGTGAACACTCACACCGGCCTCTTGTGTGCTGCTGAGCTGCTCAGGGCTTCCCAAAGCACCCTATGTCTCCCAAAATGAGGGCTGAGGGGTGCCCTGCACCCAGCTGGCCGTGACACAGCTCACCTGGTGTCCACAGGGCTGTGAGATGGTGTCAGAGGCTGTATGTCCTCGGGGGCTTTGCCTGCTCAAGCCACAGCTCCATCCTGTCTCTTCTGAGCCTTGCCTGTGGATCTGCAGCAGGAATCCCACAGATTTCCTTGTCTGGGCTGCATTCCCTTATTACCTGCCAGGCACTGGGATGAATCCTGATCCTGGTGAAACGTGTGCTGTGGTTGCACAGTTACCTGTGACCCGTTACCAGGTGTGTGTGAGTAAATTAACAGGGGTTAATTAACGGCTGGAAGAGCCTTGCTGGAGATGTTATCATTCCGTGGAGTGCCTGGGTCTGGAAGGGAATTTCCTTTTAAACTGCAGGTTTGGGGCTTGATACAGAAATGTCTGGAAGAGCATTTTGTTTGTTGATGTTCCTGATCTGAAGATCAGAGTTGGTAACTGGAACGATGGCTCATGGTCTGAAAATCCATGACGGAAGTTGCCAGTGAAACCCCAAATTCAATCTCCTAACACTTGAGCGCTGGGTCTTGCAGGACTTGCTCACATCCTCCTGCCAGATTCCTTTCCTGTAGGCAATTCCTTCATTTTTGAAAGGGAAAAGTCGAAGGCAGTACTGTGCTGCAGTGGGGCAGGGAGTCCAAGCTGCCCACCCTCTGCCAAGGCCAGGGCTGCTGGTGTTCCTGCAGGGGTGTCACCACAAGGGTGCCACTGTTGCAGCCGTGCTGGCAGGGGAGTCAGGGGGATTGGCAGAGCTGTACAGAACCGCGGGGGGGTCTGTGACACTGTGGCTCTGCCAAGAAGGGGGTGGAGTGGGTGTTGGGGAGCTGCTGCAGCCAGAGCCCTGCCAGGCCCCTGGACTTGGAGAACAAGCCTTTCCCAAGGAGTTTGAAGCCCACGATGGGGTGAGAGCCAGCTCCGCCTGCTCATGGATTGGCATCAGTGGTGCCACTGTGGGAAGAAAGGGAAATCTGCTCTGTTTTGGTCTCCTCCTTGAGCTGGAGCTTCATTCGGAGGCAATGGGGGCAGAGGGGCTGAGGGGCACTGGGGCTGGGGGAGATGGCAGGTTGGGCTGGTTGCCAGCATCAGCTGCATCACAGGCAGGACCTTGAGTTTTTTGGTAGTTTCTAACCACCAAATTTGGACAGATTTTCAGGGGGCTTGCAAAAAGCGATTCCCTCATCCTAGGCTGCTTTCCTTGCCAAGTTGTGGAGACTGCTGCAAGCTGCTGAGTTCTATAAAAGATTTTGTATCTGCATAAAGCAAAATGTTACCAACCTGGGGCTGGTGCAGCCCCTGCTCACAGTAAATGTGACCTCCAGCGTTGCAACTCTGGGACAGGCTACAGACAGAACCATATTAATAGAGTTTGTAATTAGAGCAGTAATTGCACAGTGCTTAATTTCTTTCCTAGAAATGAACTTGGAGCAGTGATCAGAATGCAGGTTTGAGGAGGGTGAGTGATGCCTCTGGTGCAGGGGGTTACCTGAGGGGCGAGCAGGACAGGCTGCGAGCAGCATGGGGCCGCAGGAACCAGCACAGGTCCATGGACAGGTGGGAGAGACAGCACCAGCAAGATGGAATAGCGAAAGAAGATCATGATATGGGACTGAAGAGATGGTTACACAGAGGTTTTCTGGGTGTGTAAAGTGGTGAAGGCAGGAGGAAGAGGTAGAAGGGAGATAAGAAGTAGGAGAGATTCCCTCAATAGAGCTTTTGCCAAATGATGGGAATTTTCTTCTGACGTTTGTGGTTGTGCACATGCCTTGCAGCCCACTTAAAGCTCAGCTCTCTGGGAGAGCTTGGAGAGGGTTTGAGCCATGGTGAGGACTCGGTGGCCAGGGAGCAGGACCAGGAATCTCTCTGTAGGCAGTTTTACCTGGAACACATGTTTTTCCCTTTGTTGTCCTTCCTCACCTCTCCCACCCGCCTCTAAACCCATGTGGGTTCCTCTCTGCAGTTTAAGCAGGATTAGTTTGGGAAAACTCTCCTCTACAATTTCCAGCTGTTGCTGCTCTGGCAGAGGCTTGGGATGAGAGAAGCCCTGCAGAATGTCTGTGGTGGCTGGGAGCAGCGTGGATGTCCGTGACCTCCACATCTGCTCTGCTGGGCAGGGGCTACCCCACTGCCGGCTCTACATCAGGGCCTGGCTGTCGGCTGGGTGTGAGGCCAGCAGGGACCGTTGGGTCACTTGGTGTAAATAGCCCATCCCAGGATTTTAGCCTTAAAAAGTAAGGCCTCTGGCTATGGCCTGTTGGAGGTACAGCCCTGGGCCTCTCTGCCTCAGGAGTTTACTCCATCATAACCTCTCTTGCTGTGAATAATTGCTGTCACTTTTCCAGCTGGCATCTCCAACATCCTGGGTATTTTCTGCATTTCTCTCTGAGGAAGGACTACTTTGATACTGGGTATTTAAAACTGCTTCTATCAGTTACTGAGGTCGCTCTACCATCTCTCTTTCTGTTAAGTTAAATTGGCTGAACTTCATCATTCTGTTCAGTTCCAGCACAAGCCTTCCAGCTCCATGCTCCATCCTTTACCAACGTCTTTTGGATGTGCTGATGTGCTGATTCTCAAAGCAAACTGAGGCAGGAGCTGCTACTGATGCAGGACCTTCCAGAGGAAGATGAGGACCCTCCTCGCTGGAGCCGTCCAGTCCTGCCAGGCTTGGGGAGCCCCGCACTGCCAGGCTGCACGCTGGGCTCACCATGTCTTCGCTCTGCTGAATCAGCCTCGAGTAAATGACACCCTTTGGGAAGGAGAGCGTTCTGCTTAGCCAGCTTTTTCTTGCTGATTCCATGACCTCTGCAGAACTGCCCTGTTTATGTATGCCTGTGAGTTCCTGAGGGCTGGGAAACCACAGGCCATGGTGCTGGGGTGCCGTAGGGGGAGCTGCAAACTCCAAAGCCATTGGCGCATCCCTGCTCCAGGGCTGGAGCTGGGGTTTCTGGGCAGCTGTGTGGCTCCTGCTGTACTGCCCCCTGCATTCAGGGCAAGGTTCCTCTGACACTGTGGTCTCCAGATTTGCTGGAAGTTAAGGGCAAAGGTGGTTAAAGGAGCACAGAATGAGAGATTGGGCAAATCACAGAACCAGAGAATGGTTTGGGTCACAGACCGTGTTGTTCCACCCCCTGCCATGGGCAGGGACACCTTCCACTATCCTAGGTAGCCTCAAGCCCCGTCCAACCTGGCCTTGAACACTGCCAGGGATGGGGCAGCTGCAGCTTCTGTGGGCAACCTGTGCCAGGGCATCACCATGCTCACAAGGAAAAATTTCTTCCCAATGTCCCATCTAACCCTGGCCTCTTGGCCTTGGGAAGCCATTCGCCCTTGTCCTGTCACTCCAGTCCATTATCCAAAGTCCATCTCCAGCTCTCCTAGAGCCTCTTTAGGCACTGGAAAGGGCTCTAAGGTCTCCAGAACCTTCTCTTCTCCATGTGAACAGCCCAGCCTGGCTCCAGAGCAGAGGGGCTCCAGCTCTTGGAGCAGCTCTTGTTCTGATCATGCGCTCTATGTTGTTTGGGTGAGGGGTGTTGTGGTCTCAGGGCCAGCTCCCAGGAGAGGCTCCTAAGGGCACTGGGAAGCGCTTCCTGGGTTGCCTTACCTGCTGGCAAGGGAGAACCCTGAGTCCTCCACCACTGTGTGTGTCCTGGCCTGGCTGAGGCTGTTGGCAGGGCTGGCACTGCTCAGCATCTCATGGTGCCAGTGCCTGGCACGAGCAGCACAAGCAAAAGGATCTGCCTGGAAAGAGTCCTGGAGCAGATTCTGATGCGACGGGAGACCTTGGCCCCCCAGGAGTGATGGGCAAGAGCCAAAGCACAGCTGAAGGAGCCTTTAGCATGCTTAAACAAATACATCCTCTGTTTTTACTGAGTTTTATGTTGTGGCCCAAGTCATCTGGAGGCATCTTTGCCTGGTGCAGCTCTCACCTTGCCAAGCTTACGGCTGGAGAATCCAGTCTTGGGGAAGAATCAGAAAATCAGAAAAGGCCATTGCTTGATGCCCTGATCGATAGGAGTTGGGAGAGATGGTGAAACTGTAGCAGGAAGGCTGGAGGATGGTCCTGATGGCTGGAAGCTGAGCAGGATGGAATTGCAGGTGCTGTGCTGAGGGAGGTGACGATTCCTGGTGCTCTGGGGGCAAGAACTTGGTACTGCGGCTAAAGAGGAAAATCTGGGGATGTCAAGGTGCATGGGGGAAGATCAGGATTTGGAGGTGGGCTCAGGAGAGAATTGGGAATCTCCGTGGCTGCAGTTCCAGTTCCCTTGATCCAATACAGGCATGGTTGCTGCGGGCAGGGACAGTGCAGCTCTTCTCACTTGGCAGCTCCACCTACCCCTCCCTATGATCAGGAGCTGCTCTGGCAGGAGCCAGGCATGTGTTGGGTTTGGTTCAGTCAGTTCTCCGCTGCTTGTAGTGTGACCACGTGAATGCAGGCGGTGAGGAGGGGGGACGTGTGGTCAGGTCTGGGGGAGGCAGAATAGCCCTGGATTGTGCTGATGGAGCTGTGCGACAGCTGATGGCAAAGCTCCGTGTGCCGGGTGTCCTGACCGTGACAGCAGCACCAGCAGTACCTGGGGAGGAGCCGGGAGCCTGGTGCCTGTTCAGGGACACGCTCCGGGTGTTTGGCCAGACAGTGGCTGGTCTCCCTGTGCTTGCTGTGGGTCGGTGTGATGTCAGTCCTTGCTGGCTCTCTGCCTTCCCAACACAACTGTTGTGGGAGGTCCCAGCGTAACTCTTGTCCCAACGTAAACTCCAGATTTCTTGGGAGTTTCACAGCTTGGTTGCACAGAGCCTTTTCCAGTTTAGGGATGCTCTGCACTGGCTGTTGCTCCAAGCAGCAACGTCCTGCTGACCTGGGCCTCTGTTGGGACAGGGCAGCAGTGACCCTGTCGGCAGAGCTGCCTCTGCATTGCGTGTGAGGTGAGCCCTCGTGCATTCCTGCTGTGCCTGGGCTGGAGTTGCTGGGCTCTGCCTGGGAGTACCCGGTGGAAACCGTGTGAGTGGGGCCAGCTTTGGGCAGTTGACTGTGAGTCACTCATCTGCCATTCGCTTTCAGGAGCTTTCCCAAAGCTCCTGGCAGAGCATGTCCACTTTCTGCATAGACGCCTTCCAGTGTTGGGCACTGCTGGGCTCTCACCTCCTCTGGAGTCTCACTGAGATGGGAATGTAAGGCAAGCTTGCATCTAGGCTAGTTGTTCTGAGAGCTACTGATGGGACTTTTGCTTAATTTGGCTGGTCAAATTAGATCTAAATGATATCTGATCTGGTCCTAAACTGTATTTCCAGCTGGGCTGGCTGACATGGGGTGGTCCTACACTGGGGAATACTGGGTGCTCTGGTGCCTGGGGCAATGGGGTACAGCCTTTGGGCTAAAATCCCCTCATAGCTGGCATGGAAGTGGGGAGAGTAGGCAGTGGCCACATGATCTGGAGGAGCAGCTGTGGGCTGAAGGGCTGGCACAGTAGCCTGGCTGCTGGGAATTGAGGGATGCAAGAGCTGCCCCAGCCTGTGATCAGAGCTCGGCACCTTGACGGGCATCTCGGCAGTACCACGATGCTCTTATCGCATCCCTCCCTGTCAGGAGGAGGCCTTTTCTCCTTGTGATCCCACCTTCCTGCTTTGGCATCGGACTTTTTTTTTAAGTTGTTCTCCAAGACTTCCTGCAAGTCGTTATCTCCCTGTGCAGCAGCTGCAGGGATTGGGAATCCATGTCTGTTGCATTTCTGCCTGCAGTGCCCTTCATGGAAGAGACACCTGTCGTCTCACTCCTGCTGCCTCCCACAGCTCTGGGCAGCACTGGGAGCACGGATCCCGTGGGTGCCTATTCAGGTGGATTTCCTGAGGTGATGTAGTGAGTGCAAGAAATCTTCTGGGGCAAGAAAGGTAAAAATTAAGATAATTTTAGCTGCTTCCCTACTGGAAGGAGGTTTGTGTGATTAAGATCTGTTGCGTGCCTGCTCACCTCTCCTGCCTTAGTGACTTTCAGACCTGCTGTCCAGTTACAACCAAACTCTGCTGCTTCTGAATTCCCATAAATCCTAAGGAAATAGATTTCCAGACAGAGCAGAACACCCCAGCTCGTGGCATGCAGAGGGAGAGGGATGTTTGCATCTGTCCCGGGTGTCTGGCTGCAGTGGGGCTGCATGTCCACTCTGGAAGCCCTGGCTGTGAGTCACTGGGGAATTCCTGCCTGGGGTCATGTGTGAGATCTGGTTCTGGCCATGTGATCTATGTGATGAAATCCACTCCAGCCTCGGGGCTCTGTGCCACGCTCCCAGCTGCTGCATCTGGAATCCTGGCTGGGTCCTGCTGGTCCCGGAGTCCCAGGGGTGGGAGCCACTGACTCCGGGTTGCCGTGGTGGCCAGCGTGGGCTGTTGACCCTGGCTCCCGCAGTGGGAGCAGTGCTCACTCGCTCCTGCTCTTGGTTCTGGGCATTTACCCCAGCAGTGACTCCTGTGGCAGGGAAAAGGGGTCTGGCCTTCAGAGAGGGACTTTGAACAAGGGACTGGAGTGACAAGACGGGGGAATTTGTCTTCCCACGCATGGGGTATTGGGAAGAAATTTTTCCCTGTGAGGGTGGTGAGGCCCTGGCAGAGGTTGCTTAAAACCATGGTGGCTGCCTCATCCCTGGAAGTGTTCCAGGCCAGATTGGATGGGGCTTGGAGCAACCTGGTCTAGTGGAAGGTGTCCCTGCCCATGACACAGGTGGGACTGGGTGGGCTTTAAGGTCCTTTTCCACTCGAACCATTTGGTGTTTCTGTGATCAGCCTCTGGCAAGTGCTGTCCGTCCCCAGTGTCCGGAGGATCGAGCGAGGCTGGAGGAGCACACACCCATGCAGGATGCCACACTGGCAGCGGGTGGCCAAGGCTGGTGCAGTTCCTGGTGGGAGGTGGGTGCTGCAGGGCTGATGGGGCCGTGGCCCTTCCACTCAGGAGCAGTTCGGTGGGAGAAGCTGATCCTGGTCCTGGTTTTTCACTGCAGTCACCCCTTGGAGCCTCACCTCATCTGGTCCTGTGTATGCGAGCACAGGTCAGGGCCAACCTTGCCGTGGAGGGCTTGGAGTTGACGTAAATATGAGAGGCAGAGAGCACGTGGGGGGGCTTTGTCAGGACATGGACCTCCCAGGTCAGCCATCTCACCTGGGGTGATTTGGATGTTCCTGGTGGGCACAGAGCTTGGGGGTGCTTCGAGGAGATCTTTGGAAGAGGAGAATAAAGCGATTTTGGGTGATTTACGTAGAGCTTTTCCAACATGAAGCACAAACAGAAGGAAGCAGGGAGGTGTTTGCTGGAATTCAGCAGCTGGGGAGTGGAGCTTCTGCCAGGATTTGGGAGGGAGACAGTGGAGGAAGGATGGTTGTTATGGAATGAGGCATTTGGGAGGGGGAAGACACGCAGCTCGCGGTTGACGTGACAGAAGAGGAGGGCCCGGAGGGTGTTCAGAGGGAGCATTCGCCTGCTGAAGAGAGAGGTTAGGGAAATAATTGCAGTAGCAGCAGTGTTGTGGCTGAATAGGGATGAGGTAGGATTTTATGGGTTATAGGCACTTTTCGGGAAAAGGGGCAGTAGTGGTCAGTGCAGAGCGGACGCTGGGGACCTTTGGCTGCGTGGCCAGGGGACAAGGAGTTTTCAGGGACTGGAGCTCGTGTAGCTCTGCAGGGGTTTAGGGACAGCCAGGATGACAAGTGAGGAGAGGGAAAGGAGGATCCATGAACTCTCACTGTCTGAGTCATGTCCTCAAGTCCCAGACAGGGTCTGAGTGACATCCCTCGTCCCTGAGCAGCAAGGGCTTGGGGGGAGATGGGACAAAGCTGGGATTAGCAGCAGCTCTCTTTAATCATGTGGTTCTTGGGCTTGTGGTGCACACTTGAAATGCTGGAGGGGAAAAGAAGCTGAGACTTCATTTTGGACAGGAGACAGTCCAGGAATAGAAAAGCAGAACTATGAATCATCACATAGAGCTGAGGGATGGCGTTAAATTAAAGGCTGGCTGGAGGAAGCGTGGAAGAAGAAGGGAAGGTGCTATGGGCAGAGCCATGTGAGACACCCGAAAAACAGCAACACTGGAGGTGGAGAGTGAGGATGGTCTGTCTGAGGCTGCTGAAAAAAGCTGTAGAGAACCAGAAGGAGAACAAAGAGGATAAAAGAATTGCTGGGATCAATGAGGACAAACTGACAAACTGTTGTGGCCAGTTTGGTTCCTGAGAGAGGAGCTGCAGGGTCCAGAAGAGCCCAGAATCTGCAGGTGAGGCAGGAACAACCTTGTGCAGTCCCCTGGTGAGACAGAAAATGGAGATCCTGGGGTGGGGATGTCTGTCCTCCTGGGAAATGAAGGCCTGTCAGTGACATCAGACACCTTCCCAGGAGACTGGAGAGAATTTGGAGGGAGGTGGATTTGGTGGATGGACTGTTGGATGGGTGAGGAATTGCATAGATGGCCACATCCAAAGGGTTATGGTCAGTGGCCAAATGGAAACCAGTAATGAACACTGTCCACCCCAGGTCCGTACTGGGACTAGTACTGGTTATTATCTCTATTATTGACACAGACAGTGGCACTGAGTGCACCCTCAGTGTGTGTGCAGGTGACACCAAGCTGAGGGGTGCAGGTGACAAGCTGGAGGGCAGGGGTGGCATCCAGAGGGACCCTGACAGAGGAGTGGGCCCATGGGACCCTCATGAAGTGCAGCCAGGCCAAGTGCAAGGCCCTGCACCTGGTTCTGGCCAATCCGCTGTACCAGTACAGGCTGGGGCACCTTCCACTCTCACAGGATGCTGCAAGCCCCATCCAGCCTGGCCTCAGACACTTCCAGGGATGGAGCAGCCACAGCTTCTCTGGGCACCCTCCGCCAGAGCCTCACCACCGTCACAGGGAAGAATTTAATCCCAATATCTAATCTCAATCTCCTCTTTTAGTTTAAAACTATCACGCCTTGGTCTGTCACTGTCTGCCCATGTAAAACATCTGACATTACATTTTTTACTGGAAGTTTCAGTGAGTTCTGTGGCTTCTGCCTGTGCTGGCCTTCTCTTTGCTCTTAGTCATGGAAACTTAACACAAAGAGGCTTAAACCCCTGCTGTCCTCAGCATCATTCCTCAGTGTCTTCTCTGTCCCCTGTGGAACAGGCCAAGCCTTCCCATGTCCTTATGTTGGTCCCTGATGTACCTGGGATTCGCCTCTAGATTTTGCTGTTTGTCGCTGGTCACCTCTCACTCCTTGTGTAGCTGCTCTGGGCTCAGGCTAGGGTGCTGCTGCCACTCCCTTGTATTTATCCTCATTAATCTGACCTCATTTCCAGTTTCCCTGTGCATGCCTTCCCGTGCCAAGCCCAGTATGGAGCTTGGGTGAGCCAAACTGGTCTCCTACCACACTGGTTTCCTCTGCACTGGGGTGATTTCTGTGTGTGCCATCACTGCTGCTTCAGGGACCCAACAGCTTTTTGTAATCTTTTTTTGTTTTTCCTTTTTCCCTGTGGATTTGGTTCCAGTAAGATCTTGCCTATGGATTTTGGTAATCACAGAATTCCAGAATGGTTTGGGTTGAAAGGGACCTTAAAGCTCATCCAGTTCCGCCCCCTGCCCTGGGCAAGGACACCTTCCACTAGAGGAGGTTGCTCCAAGTCCCATTCAACCTGGCCTTGGACACTCCCAGGGATGGGGAGTCCACAGCCTCTCTGGGCAATAGCTGCCTTGGTGGAGTCTCTGCAGTTTGCTGTCCTTCCTCCCACAGACTGTAAGAACTTGTGGACAGTCTTTCCTGCTCTGCCTCCTCCCATCAGCTTCCCTCAAGGGGTCAGCTGAAGGATGCTCTGGTAGTCTGCAAGATGTGGAAATTGAGTTGGAGAGAGTCTAAGAGAAAATCGAGGATGAAATGGCACGTGGCCTGGTACAAGTGAGAAATGGGCATGGGAGGAGGTGCCCAGCCCCTTTGCAGGGGTGGGAGTGGATTTTTGGGGAGGAGGTTGCACAAGGTGATGAGGTGTTTGGGGAGCTCTGGTGGTGAGAGGTTAGGGGGAAGACCTAAATATTCCTCTTGGAAGAGAAAATGCCTAAACGTGTGTTGGGCTTAGTCAGCTGGTTTGCAGGGTCTGTGGGGTTTCTAGGCTTTGATTTCAAACACAAACGTTGATAGTGGAGTGTCTGATCTGTTACTGACCATGTATTGTGATATCATCATCCCCCTGTTCAGTTTAACAGCGCTGCCATCCAGGCAGGTTGGGAAGTACTTTGTCCGGCTGGAAAGGTCTTGGTTCCCCCATTCCTGGAGGTCTTCACACCCTCCTGGGGCAACAATTGAAGGGAGCCCAACCACTGCTTCTTCAGTCGGTTGTTCCAGTCATTAATTCCTCCAGCTGCTGATAGTTCCTGTTTAATTCCCAATTTACATTCATCTGTTTTAAAGTTCATTTTCTCACTTGTTTTTTTAGATTGGACTAAATAAAACTTTGTTACCTGAACGTTATTCCCTGAGAAGTTTACTGTTACTTCATCATCAATTATCTCTTGATGTTCTTTCTGGGAAGTAAATCGCATAATGCTCGTTAAAAGTCTCTTCATGAGTTTGTTTCCTGTGGTCTTCAAAGAATTTTTATGACTCTTCCTTACACAGTGTTCTTAAAATGAAAATCATCAGATTGTAGGCAGTGTGCTCCCATTTGACCCAGCCACAGTTCCATGAACTGTAAATCCAGTTTCTTTCTCTGCTGGCTGCTCTTTTTCATGAAATCCCAGAGTGGTTTGGGTTGGGAGGACCCTTAAAGGTCATCTGTGGTCTGTGTTCCTTAGAGCTCTGTTGTCCAGTGTATCCATCCGCCACCTCCTGATGGTGGATGATGTGAATCCACACTGATGGTTCCTGGTTACCCAGTCATTTCTCCCGTGTTGGAAACATCCCAAAAGGACGTGGTCTGGGGTTTGGGGCTGGGGGATCTGACTGTCCCAGCATTCCTGGCATTTGCCCCTTCACCTCTCTTGGACCCGGCATAGTAAAAGTGTTTTCCCAGTTGTCTGAAGCTTCCCAACATCACTGGTAAGGCTCCAGGTGTCACTGGAATCCTCTTACTGTTTGATGTGGATCTCTGGCTGTTCTGAGCCTGGTCCTGCTGTGTTTATTGTAAATGACTTTGCAAAGTGATGGTTTATAGAGGGAATGTTCTATGAGAATGGGTTACATGGTCATCAAAACATTGGTGGACTTGTTTGTGTCCTGGAACCATGGATCGCTTTGAGCTGCAGGGACCTTCAAAGTTGTCCAGTCAAACTGTGTCAGCAGCACCTGAACCACCTGGAGGAGTGGGATCAGCTGTTACATGAATTGTTGTTTAAAAACATCCAGTTCCATTGACTCCATCCCCTTTCCAGGGACTGGTGTCAGTGAGGGCTGCTGTGGGGTATGAGGTCACTTTGCTCTGTTCCAGCCCCATTCCTGACTATCTCTGTTATTTCAATATTTGTTAAAAATTAGCATGAGCAGGAGTGTGAGCTCACTCTTCCTCGCACCATTGCATTTAGGTTGTTTGTGCCTTTAAATTAAAGTTACATTTTTAATGACATTTTTAAAATTGTTTCTGCTAATGGTTTTGCCATTCTGCATTTGTGTTTGCCCTTCCTGAGTGTTTGTGTCAGCGCCTCTGGTGCTGTCTGAGCGAGGCCCAGCAGACCCCTGCCCCTGGACCTGCTCCGGGGAGCGAGCCATGCCTCCCTGCGCGGGTCCATGCTCCACACAGCCGTTTCCTGCTGCTCTCAGCATTGTTAGAGACTCGTTTTCCTGAAGGCTTCAGCTTCCTACACCATTTTTGATGCTTCCTGCTTTCAAGATTGCATTGACATCTGTTTCCTTCTCTTTCTTCCTACTTCTTACCCTTTTTTGGATGTCACTCACCTCCAGGCGGGTTCAGGAGTTATAGCCGAATTGTTGTCCTGGTGTTTTTACGAAGTGTTGGCGTTTGGGCTGTCTGATCAATTCTTGTGGAAGTGTAAAAACCCAAACCACAGCGAAAGCCCCGAACTGGGGCTTAGAATCCCAGAATGGTTTGAGTTGAAGGAACCTTACATTCCATTCCATTCTACCCCCTTGCCATGGTCAGGGACACTTTCCACTAGACCAGGTTGCTCCAAGCCATGTCCAGCCTGGTCTTGGACACTTCCAGTGACGGTTCAGCCACAGTTGCTCTGGAAAAGCCCTGGTTGCCCTGCTTTCCTCTCCAGGTGTTGGGTCCTGCTGCTGCTCCCCCATTGTCCCTGGCTCCTGCTGTGCCCATGGCTGTGTCTGGTGGGCTCCTCACAGTGCTGGCCCTCGTGCTGTGTCCCCTCCTCTCCTTGAGCTAGTTCTGCTGGTCCCAGAGTGCGGAAGCGCTGCCAGATTTAGGTAGCACACTGAAATAAGTGCAGTTAGTGAGAATTTGGGTTACTTTATTACTGAAGTAGGTGCTAGGCGGCTTTCTCCAGGTGAGGAGGGTGCAGTGGTCAGACGGACAGGGCAGGTCTGGTCCCCTCGGTGCCCCTGCTCCGAATGACAGGTCCCTGTGCCCTGGCCATGTGGATGCGGCACTTGGGAGCATGGGGGTGGCCTTGGCAGTGCTGGGGGAGCGCTTGGACTTGATGGTCTCTGAGGGTTTTTCCAACCTTAATGATTGTGTGATTCCATGATGAGCTGTGCTTCTGGCACAGCCTGGCCATCGGGCTGCCCCATGCCCAGGGCAGGGGATGTTGGGGCTGATGAGTGGGTGGGCGTGTGGGGCGTGGGGTGAGCCCTAGGCCGGGCACCAGGGCCAGCAGGGCAGTGGCAGCTGGGATCAGGCTGAGAGCTCACCTGATCTGTGGCGATGAGGGCCCCACAGCAGGGCCGCTGGCGTGTCTGGGGACAGGCACGGCACCCCTGCTTGGTGTCCTTGGAACACTGGGAGCCCCTGCCCATGCCGCTGCCAGCTCTGTGCTCTGCCCCGTGCCAGGACCTCGGGGAGCCGCTGGCAGCAGCATGTCTGTTAGCAAACCTGCAGCTGGAGCTGCTGTGGCTGCATGTGCTGGCCGCAGCCGTGTCCGAGGTGAGTCACCGGCCACGCTGTGACTCAGCTGCAGCCTCTGCTGTGCCGCTGGCTCTGGCACCTGAGTCACTGCGCTGTCAGGCCCCCAGCCCTGCATGGACAAGCTGCAGGCAGGATTGGGAAGGACAGAGTGAAGAGTCCAGTTGGAGCTGTGGCAGGGGGGTCCCTGGGTCAGTGGGACTGAGGGGACTCAGGTGGGGCTGAAGGTCAGTGTGATCTTGCCAGGTGTCCTGCAGCATGTCCCCTCCACAGCAGCTCCCCACTGTCATGTGTGACACGGAGCAGCCGCAGGGCCGCCTGTGCGACACGGGGAACTCGGGTGGGTGACTGCAGGGTTCAGAGTGCTCATGGACTCTGTGTATGGAGCAGAGGTCACGGTGGCTCTTCCCTGCTGGTACCTGTCTGTACAGGTGGTCTGGGCAGGCAGGTGTGTGCAGCTGTGCCCCGGGTAGTTCTCTCCAGAGGCTGGAGGAGAGTTTGGCCTGGAGCATACCCTGCTTTTGTGGGAGATCATCTGCAGAAGTAGTTTCAGCCCTGGAGCCTTGCCAGCCTGAGGGTGGGGATGGCTCTACGTGGGCCCCTGCTGGAGCAGGCACTTGCTGTGTCCCACAAGACTCCAGTGTAGAAGATGACATCCTTCCAGCTGCCCCAGGTCTGAGCTCTCGGAGCTGGGTTGGAATTTTCTGTGGGTGGGAAGTTGCTCTCCTCGAGGTTGGACATCAGTGTCCAGAGCTGCAGGAAGGGCTTTAGGAGTGTGTCTGTAATCATGGCAGGAGTGTGGCTCATGGCCAGCTGTCCGTTGTCTTCCAGGCATGGGCAGGGCAATGGAATGCACGTGCCATGGAAAACTCCTCTCCATCAGCACGTTGCCGACTGTCTGACTGTTGGTCTGTGTGGTGGTACATGGTCAGAGCTGGGCTGAGCAATTTCAGCCCTCGGATTGGGCATAACAGCCAGGGGAGGCCTGGGCCCATCAGCTAATGGCCCTGCTGACCACAGCGGGGCCAAGGCATGGAGCCCATGGAGGGGATTTTGGGCAGTGACCTCTCAAAGTGGACCCCTGGCTGGACAGAAGGCAGAGGGGCAGCTCTTCTCTCCTCTTCTGGGAGATGTGTCTATGTTAGCTGGAGGGCTTCCTGGGCACAGGGAGCTCCCCTCAACAGCTTTGCTGGTGCTCCTGGGATCGCAGTTTACATTGTGGTGTTCTGCAGGCCCAAGATGTGAGTCCGGGGAGTTCCATTGTGCTGTCAGGTCCTTCCCAGCTTTGCTTTCAGGAAAGACTCGTGGCCGTGCGGTGGAATGACAAGAGTGGGGTGGGACAGGGTACCCTGTGCCAGTGATGGTAATTAGCACCTCGGCTCCACACTGTCCTCAGGCTGACCAGAACCACTGCGGCACTTCACTGTGTCAGGGAAAGGGCCTGCCCTGGGAGGCACTGGGCCGGTGCTCCCCGTAGTGCTTGGAGCCATCCTGTAATTCCCTGAGTGACTCACGAGCACATAAAGCCTTTTCCTGCTGCTGAGGCATTGGGGAAGCCTTGGTCAGCAGGATCACTGTGTGTGCTCCAGGATCAGCTCTGACGGACAAGTCGGCACTGGACTGAGCCACCATGAGTCGTGATGCACTGACATGGGAGGCTCTCTGGAAACGCACCTGGCTGTTGAAGGAAGCAGGAGCAAACACCTGAGTGGGGCTGGCCGTGGCGCTGGGGCCAGGTGCAGGGCAGTGGTGTGGGCAAGCACCATCTCCTCTCCTGGCACTGGGGACAGGAGTGTGACAGGTTTAACAGTTAAATTTCCAATGCTGGTAATTGTCGTTCCATCGAAGTCTCTAATTCTGCTGTTTCCATGGAAATAGAATGATCTTGTGATTAAGATGTGAGGCTGAGGTGGCAGCTCTCTGGTCCTTCAGAGCTGCAGGTCCTTGTTTGCTCCCATGATGGTGTCTCTCTGTGAGAGGAGACACACACCTGCCCTTACACGGCAGTCTGGGTTCCTGCCTTCAGAAAGGTGTCTAGAAGCCCTGCCTTGCCCCAGGGATCCTGGCAGAACCTCCTCAGGTGCATTGAGCAATGGTATTGCTCGTTCTGTGTCGACTGTGTAAGCTGTCGTCTGTGGAAACTGTGGGATCCAGAAGTGGGGGAGCTGGCTAATGCGGTGTCAGGGATGGAGGTGACATCGCCTGAGTCTGCTCCCCCAGGCTCCTCGTCATCGTCATCGGTCTCAGGCTGAAGTAGGAGTGATAAGTAGGTTGGGTGACTTGGGCACTAGAAGTGCTGATTTCTCTCCGTGCTGTGGGAGGGCCGAGGGTGCTGGATCAGATCCGGAACTGCAAACCGCAGATGGCTGGAGTTCAGCTTGAGAGGAGGAGGAGGAAGAGTTGCGATGGGACTCACTTTAATTCTGGCACCCTCCTGTGCGGGGTGGTGGTGCCGAGGGGACATGGGGCTAGTGGGGCTCACCAGGGCCTCTCCCTGCAGAGCTGCCCAGGGAAACTGGGCTCTGCAGAGCAGATCCGTTCTTGGGAGGCTGGGGAGCTGGGATGTGCAGCCCACCACTCCTGGGTCCCCAAAGCTCTCATATCTGGCTGCTTGGCATTTCTCCTGTTTCTCTGTCTCAGGTAATGCCTTGGAGGGAAATCCCACAGTCACCATGGTCATAGAACCCAGAACCTTTTGGGGGTTGGAAGGAACCTTAAAGCTCATCTCATCCCACGCCCTGCCATGAGCAGGGACACTTTCCACTAGACTGGGTTGCCCCAAGTCTCATCCAACCTGGCCTTGAACACTTCCAGGGGTGGGGTAGCCACAGTTTCTCTGGGAAATGTTTTCACAGAGTTGTTGAGAATAGCCCCGAGATTTCATCTGAGAAATGCTGGGACTGGAGATGCAGGAAACACTTGCTGGGCCCCAAGCAGAGCCCACGGTGGCTTGGCAGATCAAAGTCTAGAGCGCTGGGCTCCAGCCTGGAGCTGGAAGGTTGATCAGCTCTTCAATCCCTCACTCAAAGCTGGAAAAATGTACAGCTTTGGCCAAGCTGCCGTGTTTTTCCCCAGCCAGCTTTTGGGAAGTGTCTGAATTGCTTTTGCTGAAACTTCTATAAATACCATCCCGATGCAGCAAGCGAGCATGGAAAATGTCGGTGGGAATGTGGGTTTGGCAGCCCTGGGCCTCGCCGCTGCGGGGATGGTGTGACAGCCCCAACCATGGCGCTGCCGGCGGCTCGGCGTGTGCACCCGGGGGCGCGGGGAGAGGGGGGCAAGGGGGCCCCCTCCTTGTGCTGCTGCCAAAGGGGCTCCAGGGGCTCCTTTGCCTCCTGCCCAGCCTATGCTGCTGCCCCGCTGTGCCTGGGCTGGGCTGTGCCCTTCCTGCTCCCAGGAAGCCATTGCCGAGCCCAAAGCTGCGTCTCGTGTTTCTGTAACCTCACATGGAGCTTTTGTCCTTGAATTTGGCCAATTGTCCTCTGAGTGCGTGTTCGCTGAGCGCCGCTGCAGCCCTGATGAGGCATTTCACAGTGATGCTTTATGTGAAAAAATCTCCCATTTTGGACCTGCCTAATTGGATGTGATGTCCCCAAGTTTCTGCTTTGGAAGAAACAGTGAACAAATTGTTCCCTAGTGGCCTTCTCCTTTCTTCTCCCAGCATGGAAAACTTCACACCTCCTGTGCCATCTTCCTTTCCAGGCTTCCTGTACAGTAGCTGTTCTATCCTGTCAGTCATCTCCTGCCCTTCTTGGTACCTTTAGGAGTTCCCTTCCATTTATTTTTGAGACCCAGGCCAGAAGCGCTGGAGAGGGTGAGGACTGTGCGTCAGGATGAGAGCGTTGGGATAGTCCCTGTCTTGTTCTCCATTCTTTACCTAGTAATGGCTGACACCCTCTTTGCTCTTTGATTGCTGCTGAGCAGCGGACTGATGTTCACAGAATCATGGAATCATGGAATGGTTCGGGTTTGGAGGGACCTTGAAGCCCATCCAGTTCCACCCCCACTGCTGTGGGCAGGGACACCTTCCACTAGATCAGGTTTCTCCAAGCCGCATCCAACCTGGCCTTGAACACTTCCAGGAATGGTGTAGCCACAGCTTCTCTGGGAACTGTTTTCATAGAGTTGTTGAGAATAACCCCAGGATTTCATCTGAGTGGTGCAGCTTGTTTTTGCAGATGTAAAATCAGAATTGCTTGTTTCTGATGATTCCACTTCTCATCGGCCACCTGCTGTTCTGGCAGCTGGACACTCAGGATTTTAAGGCCCTTTTGCAACTCCTTCTCGTTGTTTCTGCCACCTCGAGTAATGCTTTGAGCTGATGGGGTTTCCTTGCTTTGTATTGTTCTCCCTATGCCTGTCACACACCCCGTACTTGGGAGCCGTGCCAGCCCTTTCTTTGGTACCGGATTGCCTGCGGCTGGGGAAGGAGGGGAGAATGTTCCCTGTCCCTCGCAGCCCCCATAATGCCCTGCAGATCTGGAGCAGCGATGCTGTTCCTGGGCAAAGTCTTTGGGTGATACTCACCCATTGCCGTTTGGTTTTGGAGGTTGGTGTCACTAAAGCCGAAAAGGCAATAAAATGATGAGCCGCAGGACTTGGGAGAGAGAACACAAATAGCAAATGCAGTAGTTCCAAAGAATGTCGCGTTTGTGCCCAAATCACGCAAAGCCCCTGTTAATGAGGGAGGCTGTGCCAACAGCCAGCCTGGCACATGGAGCGGCTGGCACATCCGAACAGCAGGATCCTAAACAGAGGAAGAGTTGGTGTTACGGAGCACAGATCAAAAGTGGAAGTGAGCAAAAGAGGTGGGACACGAGTGGCCGTCGGCATCCAGCTGGTTGGTACCTACTGGGAATTGGGAGGTTTATTGGAAACAGGGATGTTTTTAGCTGTGATGTTTGTCTGTACTGTCTGAAACACAGGATGTGGGGAGCTATGCAGTGTAAGCATCTCCATCCCTGCTTGGAGAGGTGGAATTCTTCCCTGGAATGGTTGGTCAGTCCTGAACAGCAGCTGCCAAAGTCAGGTGCTTTCAGATTGCCAGCTTTGGGCAGCTGGCACCCAGAGCTGTCTGCAGAGCTCCCTGCGAGCTGGCTGTGAGAAGATGAGCGAGGTTGGAGTGGGCTGATGTTGTGCCAGCCTTCAGCAGGATCCGTGGATGACTCAGGTATTTAGGATACAGTTAGGCTGATATCGATCCCTGAGAGAGCAGCGGAGTGCCTGACATAATCCGAATTAGTGGAGAATTAAAGGAGGGAAGTGGGTGCTGAGTGACGTAGTTTGATGGGATCTACTTTCCATGACACTGAGAACAGCTCCCAAGCAGTGGGATTAGTGAAAGGTGTTAGTGATTAAATAATACCTTGAGGCTTTTTAATGGTATTTGGGTTAGTCCAGAGTGACCTCCGGAAGAAACTGGAAGAGTCAATGTTCAACATGAGATGTGTGGAGTAAGAACTGGGGCCCTCAGTGTGTAGTTATGAGTACAAACTGGGCTGAGGCAGGTTTGGGGGGCTTCCTGGGGATCCATCCTCTCCTGTGAGCATTTAGTGTCTGTATTGGGTCCCGGAAAAATCATCAAGAATGGTTCTCCCTGCCAAATCCAAGGTGGTGCGAGGCACTCAAAGCCATCCCCTTCTGCCCCGACCACACAGGAAGTTGGTGTTGGTGCCGGGGGGCGTTGAGGTCTCCCTTGTTGCTCTCTCTGGTCAGGTCAGTCAGGGGCCCCTCTGTGACTCAATCAGGCAGCCGGGACCCCTTGGGCCCCGCCAGGACTTGGTCAGGCAGCTGGGACCCCTTGGACCCTGCCGGGCCTCGGCGTTGGCGGGGAGACATGAGGTGAGGGCTGGTGAGGCCAAGGGTGTGAGCCGGGCAGAATGATGCAGGGACTGGTCCCTCCTGGGGCCCTGGGGGAAAACATGGCACCCATTCCCATTTGGGAGGATGAGCCTGTGCAGGCTGAGGTGTCTGTGGCTGCAGCAGGGGAGCCTCAGGGGATGGTGGGAACAGAGAACCAGGTGCCAGACCTGCACCTTCCGTCCCACCTTCCGGCTGCGGCTTGTGGCTTTCAGTTTCTGGTTCTTTCTGCTGTCTGTGGTTGGTGGTTGGCCTCTCTGCAGAGGCCTTGGGGAGGAACCCAAAATGTCTGGGTCAGACACAGGCAGGCTCCTTGGGCCACTGGGGTCTGTAAAGGTGAATGCTGATGGAGATGGATGGCATGGGGAGCTGCTTCCAGCAGTGGCTGCTCCAGGGGTCAGAGCTGGGACCCTTGTACCAAAGTGGGAGCAGGAGCAGGAGACACCAAACCCTTGGCCAGCCTGGAGCAGGGTCTTTGGCTCAGCATCCCTTGGGCTGGGGCTGCCTCCAGCTCTCCCCAGGATCTGGGGGCAGCACCTGAGGTATGAGTGGGTTCATTGAAATGGATAGTCTCACCTACAGTGTTTGTTGTGAAGGTGAGTTTCATGTGCCAGGTGACATCTACTTCTTTAACATCCCAAGGGTGATATTTCCTTCTCTAAATCCATTGCTTGTGGGCATCGAAGTTCCATCATGGGGTCTGGAGCCTGTCCACCATGAGGGAGCTGGAGAAGGTTGTTGGGGGCTGGAGCACTGCAGTGCCCCTGCTCCAGGTGGGATACAGGGGTATTACTAACACTGTTCTCACAACTGGCTCTTGTTGTTTGCGGCAAAACAATCTCTGCCTGTGTGTGCAGATGCTGTTAGTCACCATGCTTGCCTCAGAGGGTGACGAGGTGGGAGCAGCAATAACATGGCATTTGTTGGAGTGCTCAGGCCCACATGAGCATCCCGTGTTGTTGTCAGCCTCAGTAGCTTTTTAGTTTGTGTTTTGAAAATACTTCCTTTGCCTGCTCGTTGTTCCTGAGCAGGTGCCTTTGGAAACAGGACAGAAGGACGGGATCTTTCCATGGCTTTATTTGTTTTGCATGTTTCCCAGGGAGGGAGGAGTGTTCTTGGAGAGCTTTGGGAAGCACTGTTGGGAACATCCCATTGGGATTCTGACTTGGTCAGGCAGCTGGGACCCCTTGGACCCTGCCGGGCCTCGGCGTTGGCGGGGAGACATGAGGTGAGGGCTGGTGAGGGGCTGCTCCCCTTTCTGTGGAGCTTGATGCCACTCCAGTCCTGCCTTTTGCTGGGGTCGGCTCTTCCCAAAATTCTTGTGTGGTTGGTGTCTGCAATGCTGCATGTGCAGAGCCAGAAGGACGTGAGGACGAGTGGTCTGTCCGGTCAGCCCAGACCTGGCTTGGAGGTCCAGGTTCCATCTGCTGCTGGGATGGGTGGGGGCTTTGCTTGTGGATGCAGAAAGGTCCTGTACCCGCTGGGCATATGAACGTCACCACAGTGCAGTCGTCTGAAGGAGCTCCATGGTCCAGCTAAAGGACAGCTCTGTGACCATCCTTTGCAGGCTGCTGTGGGGTCTCTGCCTTTCTGTCAAGGCTGGAAGGATTTTCCAGCCTCCTCCATCTCCTGCCATATTCTCCTCCTGACCTCCATGTGGATTTTCACGTCCTCTGAGTCCCATTGCTGCACTGTTCACTTTTTAGTTTCACTCCGTTGCCATTTCTTCTTTCATTTGCTGCTTTTGAAATAAACTGGAGGTTTTTCACTGGTTAAGTGATGGTTATGGGAGAGATTTTAAAGTGAGGCTGGAGAACCTGAGGAGGTCTTCTTTAGTCCTCTAACCAAATTTTCACATGGCCTTTTGTCTTTGGATTTCAAAATCCCAAGGAGTTTTCACTCTGATGTCTGGCCTAATCATGCTGATGCTGCTCATACCTGCATCACCAGTGGGGAGCTTGGGAATTGGGAACATCCTGGAGCCTGGAGACAGCCCGGTTCCATGGGAACATCTCTGTACCTGGCAGCAGCCTAGTGCCTGGGGACAGCCCGGTGCATGGCTGGCAGCACGGCGGGGCTGCTCGTGCCCTGGAGTGCAGGTACCAGACTACCTGCAGGTTTAGTCAGGATACTGATATGGGCGTCTCTGCGCACAGAAGTGCCCAGAGGTGGCTTAAGGAGCAGAAGTGATTGCTGCTGCCTTGATCTTGTATTACACCCTGTGGGTAACATCCCAAAGCATTATCTTCCGGGGTTCCCTGAGGCACCAGGGTCTGGACCAGCTTAGGAAGCATCATCCCTGCATCTGTCATCCCTACATCTGTCATCCCTGCGTCCGACTTGCAGCATGTGGGTGCAGGATCTGCAGCATGGCCACCTCCACAGGGTCCATGGCAGGATGCCATCTTTGAAGGGCTGGCAGCAATTTGGTGCTCAGCTTCTCTCCTTGGTGGACAAGAGCATGGCCATGCCCTGTTTGGGTGACATGGGCATGACCTCGCGTGTGTGGGAGGGAGGCGTTTGCTTCAGCGCTGCATCCCGGGGTGGGGAGAAGGTGGCAATTTCCTCATCAGCAGCTCGAGGTTTGCGGCAGGACCTGAGCTGGGGGTGTGCAGTGTGGGAGGAGGGAGGGAGCTGGTGCTGGAGTCGGGCTCTCCTGTGACTGTTACTTACTTCCCAGCTGGTGTTAACTCTCTGCTGGCTGGGCCTGTTCCTCCTCTCCATGGAAACTGTAGGGAACAACCTGCACTGAGGCACCTCTCACGGCAAGAGGCTTTGGAAAGTCAGTCAGCCTGTCAAGTGTCAAACCCAGGGCTCTGTGCTGCAAAGGGGGCACAGGCACGGGGACAGGGCAGGGCAGGGCACGAGGGTCCAGCTGGCAGTGAGAGGCAGTGCCAGAACTCGGACCTGGAGCAGTGCCTCATGTCTCTGTCCTGAGACCCTGGGGATGTACAGGGGCTGTGGGGGGGGTGGGTGTTTGTCAGTGGAGAGCAGGAAGACATTGTCTCTTGGGCCCAGGGTGGTTGGGGTGGCCAGAAGGGGTTTTGGGGTGCTTGGGATGACCAGAAAGGGTTACCGCAGTGGTGCTGTGTGGTGTGCAGTGGTGCTGTGGTGGATGCTGAGCCTGTGGCAGCAGAACGTATCTCTGTGCTCAGGGTCAGGGGACACCTCTGTCTCCTTCTCCCTCCTCCTGTTTGGGCCGAGGATGTTTCTGGCTCCGTCACGGCCCCGTGGGGCCAGCAGGCAGGGCCTGGCCCCCGCCACCGCCTCTGAGTGACGGTGCTGCTGACGCGCTGGCAGTGTGGGCTGTGACGTGGGGCTGCGGGGGCTGCGGCGCTGCACCCCACGGCCGGGCCACTGAACCTGCGCCCCCGGACGCTCCGGTTTGGCAGAGCCTCATCAGTATTCCTGGTGCATGGCTGAGCCGGCTGGAGCTGGTTTGCGGAGCCCGGTAGCTCCAGCATGGTCCTGACACAGCGCTCAGGGTCCTCCTGCAGCTGTGAGGGGGCTTGTCTGCCATCCCTGGCACTGCACAGAGCCCTCCTGCTCTGCTGCTCCAGCTGGACAGTGTGTGCCGGGGCCCTGGGTGCCCTGCAGCCTGGCACAGATGTGGTGTTGTCACCTGTCCTGCACCCTGTCCTGGCTTTGTCCCTGGTCTGCTGCCCATGGTCCCACCGCCAGCACGGTCTGTGCAGGGCTGTCGGCCTCGGGCAGCCCTGGTAGCACATTGGGCCTGGAGCTGGCTGCTGTCTCCACGTGCTCCTGGTCTGCCGCTGGTACCTGCCGTCTGTGCGGGCACTGGAAGCCATTGGGGCCATCCATGCTGGGAACCTCATCCCTCCCCCAGCTGCCGAGGCAATGCTGGTCCCTCATCCATGCTGGATGAGTGCGGCTGTAGGGGAGCCCCCAGACTCAGGCACCTCTGCAGAGTGACAGCACCTTTGAACCCAGGAGGGATGGTGAGTGCCGGCATCCCATCCTCCCAGCTGGGCATCTCCCTGGCAACAAAATCGCCCTATCTGCAGTTCTCTGGAGCAACAATACTATTTGGGTTTGGGGGAACACAGGGATACCAGTGCTGGTGGGTCTGGGGGAGCAGTGATACCAGTGTCATGGGAGCACAGTGGAGCATTTGACCATGGTTTAGAATCCTTTTCCTTTCCAGGTCTCCACCCTGAATGTCACACCAGGGCCAACCAGCACTGGAATGTTCCCTGGCTCTCGGACTCTTCCCATGCAGCTGTTGTTAAGCCTCTCATGGATTATATTAATTTCAGCCAGATGTTCGTGGCCATAATGTTTGTACCATGCATGAGACTCAAAGAAGTGCTGGTAAGGGACCAACTTGCTTCTGTCCCCAGGCACCTGCTCTGGGTCAGATCGCCAAAGCCCGATGTCCCTGTTACTTCCCAGCTCTCGGAGACGCTTCTGCAGCCCCGCATAGCCCTGGGGACTGGGGCCAAGCTGCTGCCCGCCAGCAGCTTGTGAGCAGGTGAGCTGTCACCTGTCATCTTCATTAGACATAGACACAGCTCCAGTCCAACCCAGTACGGTTATGGTGTGAACTGCCAGAGAAGAGACTCATTAAAGGCACGTGGGGAGTTTCAGTGATGGCTGTCCTCAGACCCTGGTGGTTTCTAGTCTCATTCTCAGAGCAGTTCCTCCATCAGTGGAGGGCTCAGGCAGCTGGAGCCCATGTGTTGCCGAGACTGGCGGGGTTTGAGCCCATCCTGGGGTACAGGTTCCCAACCTGTGTGCAGATGCCCTGCAGCCCTCAACCCCAGGACTTGAATCTAAGGCTCCATTTTAGCCTGTATTAGACGTCTTTCATTGTTCCTGTAGGAATAACGTCAAGGGGATCATGTCAATATACATATCAGTGCACACAGCGTTTGCAAACCTTTGCCACAGAACAGCCTAATTAGGTAAGAACAGTGTTACGCTGTTTCTGTGGTATAGACCAGTGTCTTACTGGGATGCAGGAGGACAGGTGTTGTACCTGTAGGTCTTCTTGGGCTGCTGGAGGTTCCAATTGAGTGTTGTGCCCAGGTTCTGGCTCTGTGTTTAAGAAAGGTGGAGACAAACTGCAGAGAATTGAGGGAATGCTTTAAAAACACAAATAGCTTTAAAAATATGGTCCCTGGTGGGACAGGGAAGGGATGTTGTCAGCTAAGGGGAACTCTCCGTGTTTCTAAGTAGATTTAATCAGAATTCGGATGAGGTCACAGGAGGAGGAAGAGCTGGAGCCAGAAGGAGGTCACAGGCTGCAGGGGGCTTGAGGAGGTCATAGTGCTGGAGGAGGGGATAGTGGGGGAGGTCGAAGGGATGGGTCAGACAGACCCTGTTGGGGGGATCCAGCATGTCTGGTCCTGCCTCAGCAGGCAGCACAAGGTGCATCATCTCTCCAGCAGACAGTCTGTGATTCAGAGACACCTCACAGCCAGAACCTGCCAGAATATTTTAAAAAGCTGAGACTCATGTAGAAGGGGAACCATCTGGTGCTGTTGGAGTATGTGTTAAACCCAGGGTTTGGAAGGAGATAGATAAAGACGGTCCCATCTCCCTACAGGAAGAACTTTCCATCCCTGGGAGCACGGAGCTGTGCCAGGCACGGTGGAAAGGAGCTTGGGAGGGTCCTGACCTGGTTCCCTGCCCAGAGCCAGGTACCTGTGCCTGAGGTACCCCTGACAGGTCGGCTCGGACAGCCTGGTCCCCACAGCCAGCCCTGTCTGGTGTTCAGCACTTTGGAAGACATTCCCTTGTAATTGCTTCCTGCAGAATTCCTCATTCTCGCTGCAGTGCGGCTGCTCCGGGAGACGGGATGGCAGATGCTGTGCATGCAGGTCAGATCCAGTCTGGCAGTTCACATGTTCCTGTGACCTTGGCACAGATGGCAGAGCTGCAGCTCTGGTGGCTTGTCAGGCACCTTCTGCTCAGTGCCAGGCACAGGTGCCCACTGGCTTGGGAGGGAGGGGAGTGGGACGTGTCCATTGTCTGCCCACGGGGCACGGCCACGGTGTGGGGAGTGGCAGCTCTGAGCTACTGCTCGGGGCGTTCGGCAGCGGGTACCGGGGAGGGGAACTGCCGGGGTAGGGCTGGTGCTGACAGGTGCAAACACCTGAGAGAGGAGCAGGATGTGAAGCCCCAGGAGAGGCTCTGGGTGGGACCTCTGCTCCTGCACGTTGTGATGGGGGTCTGTGGGCTGACAGGGATGGGAGGGGAGGTGGATGGTGGGACCTGTGGGCTTAGGAGAGGAGGGAGAAGGGACAGGAAGGGGCTTGGCCGAGGTGCTGGCTGTGCTGTAGGGAGGGGAAGAGCTCTGTGTGGGGTTTGGCTGTGGTAGGATGAGGTAGGATGAGGCCTGGTGTGGAGGAGGATGAGGGGTCAAAGAGAAGGCAAAGTCCTAGAAGGTGATGGGATTTTGAAAGAGTCAAGGCAGTGGAGTCAAAGACTCCTATATAAGGAGGGGGAAAGGGAGGTGCTGATGTTTAGGTGTTCCCTGGAGAGGCCTGGAGAAGCAGGAGAATACCTGGGCTGGCTCAGCAGACAGGGCTTTCAGAAAGGTAAAAATAGTTTCAGGAGGAGTCAGGCATCTTTTTTTTTCCTCCCCAGAGGGAGCACAGATCGTACTTGCAATGTGAAGGAGGAAAGCCAGGGAGAGGGAAAAGGTGTGGAGGAAAAAGGAGAAGCAAGAGGAGAAGGAGGAGGAGGAGGGCCCTGGGGTGATGCTGGAGACAGGGACTGCAGGCAGCAGTGGGGGCTGCTGGGGAAGAGGTGGAGGAGGTACCACAGTCAGGACTCCGGTGGAAAGGAAGGAGGGTCAGAGGTTAGTGAGTGGATTTGGTCAAAGGAAATGACTGCCCTGGACCGAGACAGGAGTGAAGCTCTGACTGAGGTGGTCACACTTAACCTGGTGCTCTGTGCTTCGTGCTCGGGAGGGCTCTGGAAGTCGGTGCTCCTGGGGGCCTGTGCTCCAGGAGTGTGGGTGCTCCGGGCTGCCCGGGCCCTTGAACTGACGGTTCCCAGGTGTCCCTGAGCACAGGGCGGCTGTTGAGCATCACGCAGCTGCTGAGGGGCCCGCTGCCCCATCACAGGTTTGGGAAAGGTGAGAAGGTAGAATGTAGCAGCTGGATCTGGTGCGGCCAGGGCTGGGGGTCTGAGCGGCCAGAGCGGGGAGTCCTGGCAGGAGAGGGGAAGCTCCGGGCCGGACTGAGGAACGTGCGGCGGAACGGCGGCCGGGGAGGGCAGCGGGGGGCGCGGGGATGCCGCGAGGGGCGGGTGGAGCCGGGGCCGGCGGAGGGGTGCGCGTTCCCG
>VZRS01009222.1:30617-93089 GCA_013398055.1 Ifrita kowaldi
CCGGCGGCCCAAGAGCTTCTGCGCGGCGGGGAACGGGCTTCCCGGGGCGCTGCTGCCGCCGCCGCCCCCCGCCCGCGCCCGCGGCGGCCTCCTGGACCTGCTCCGGCTGCGCTCGCCCCGCAGGCAGAGCCCCGAGGGCGAGAGCGACGGCCCCGATGAGGCACAGCGCCCGCGCCCCAGCAGCATGACCTTCCTTCCCACCGCCCGGTCGTCGCACCCCGCCGAGAGCCCCGGCTTCCTCCGGGGGGGCTCCCTATGGGGCAGCCGCCGCTGGAACCTCTTCGGGGGCAGCGGCTGGAGCGGCTCCAGCCCCAGGAAGAACTTCAGCTCCCTGCGGAAAAGCTTCAGTTTCCGCCTGCGCCGGGGCCACGAGTTGCGGCGATCGGAGTCTGGGGGGCTCCTGCGCCCCACGCGCCTCCGCACCAAGAGTGAGGGTGATGCCAGCTCCCTGCACACCTGCCCCAGCAAGCGGGACCTGCTGTACCCAGAGCTGACCAGGGTCGGGGGCCGGCTGCACACCGACTCTGTGCAGACAGGGGGACTCTGGAAACTCCTCACGAGCCGCTTCCGAAGGCGAGAGCGTGGCAGCACTGGCAGCATGTGCCCCAAGGATCCCCATGGCGGTGTTGAGCCTGTCCTCCTGGGTGGGGGTCCTCTGCGGGCCCTGGGTAAGTAAGCACAGGAGCAGCGCTGGGCTAGCAAGAGCCTCCTGTGCCCACAGGGCCTGTGGGGATGGGTGGCTGTGGCCTGTCCCAGCTGAGGTCCTGGGCTGTGCACTGGCACCTGGTTCTGTCCTGGTGCTCTGCAGGGTTTGCACTGGGCTGCAGTGAGGTCGCCGTGAGTGTTCATAGGGTCGTGTCATACTCTGCTGCCCTGGGCACTGCCATCGTGCTGGAGCAGCCGTGGTGTGGCTGCTTGGGAGGATGTGCTCTGGAGTCTGGTTCCCTTGGTGGCCACACACCTGGGAGTCAAGCACGTGTGTCGTGTGTCCTGCTTGCCCTGGTAGTGTGCCAGCAAGGGCAGGGTGGGCTGAGCCTCCCTGCCCTTGCCCCACAACATCGGTGGAATGGGGAGAGGAGTGCTGTTGGTGGGCTCCCAGGCAAGTGGGACTGTTTGGGACGTTGCCAGAGCAGAGATGTGAAGCAGCACAGGGGGTTGGGGAGCCCAGAAACGTGCCTGCACCCCCTTCTTGTGAGCAGCTCCCTGGTGCCAGGCCTTGTCTGGGCGATGCTCAGTCAGGGCCATCCCTGCCAAGATCCGCCACGGGGACTGAGTGGAGGCACCGTGTTCGGGAGCACAGGGACTTTCATTGGGTATGGGGCAGCCTGCGGAGAGCAGGTGTGGCATTACCAGTGATGGGACAGGGGGACAGGACGCCCATGGGGTTGGGCATTCAGTTGGCACTGGCAGCTGAAGCAGCTCTGGGGTGTTTGACTCTCTGATGTTGGTGGGGAGTTCTCTGGTGCCGGGGCTGTGTGGGGCCTCAGCTGGGGCTGTGCTGGTTATGCCTCTGTCCCCTTGGCGGCCCTGTGGAAGGAGCTGCAGGCGAGCCCCGTGGTCTGGCAGGGCCGGGAGGCGACAGCAGCATCCACAGCTTTTTAAGGCATGGAACGCATGGAGCTGGGGGCTGGGCCAGGCCCAGCCGCCCGCTCCCGGGGGGCCTCGCTGGGTTCCATTGCTCTGCTCTGCATCTGGATGTTGTGGAGGCGGTTCTCTGCTTGGCTTAGGTGCCAGAGGGATGTCTTAGGGCTGACAGGCTCTCCAGCGAACCTAGATGCTCCCGAGGAACCTGGTTGCTCCTGGGGCAGTGGCTGTCCAGGACAGCGTCGTGCCCGGATGTTCCTTGGGAGGGCTGGGCCACAGGTATCAGCACAGGAGCAGCTCTGAACTTGCCCAGGGAGCTCAGGGGGCTCCATCCTCTAGCTCCCCTCTGTCCCTCGGGCTCGCTGTGCTCCAGGGAAAGGTTCTGGAGGCTCCGGTGGGTGCGGGGGCTGCCCGTGCGCCACGAGGCAAAGAGCCGGGATGCTGCTGCGCTCCGGGGGTTCCGGTGCTGGCAGGGCAGCCCGGGCTGTGTGCCGGTGCCGGCTGGGTGGCGGGAGGTTCCCAGGAGAGGGGAGGCTGCGCTCATGGCTGGGGAATGTGGGTGTATGCGGGCAGGGAGGGCCGGGCCCTGCCCCTGCAGCGGGGGGCCTGTTCCTGCTTGCCGCTTCCAGTGGGAGCTGCGCCAGCAGCCGCCGGCCCGGCGGCCGCATTCCCAGAGAAGCAGCTGAGGTTGAGCACTTGGTTGGCGTCCTCGCCTCTCACCTAGCTCCTCCATGAGACAGGTCGGAGCTCCCTTTGGATCCATCTTTGGGATACCCTGCTGAGGCTTCTGTGGGGAGTGGTGTGGGGGGCTTGGGGCCCCTGCAGCAGTGACCAGCCAGCTCATGCAGGACCACTGCTTGTTGCACGGATCAGCGTTTGCCACCATGGCTCGTACTGGAGGTAGAAGCTCAGGGCTGACCTCTCCGGGCTGCCACCAGTGCTGTGGCTCCTTGTGGAGCCCGTGGTGCTGCAGAGCTCACACCAGGTTTAGTTGCACTGAGAACACCGTTCATTACCCTTCTGGTACCTGCACAGTCCCTGTACCCACCAACCTGTGTCTGCCTGGGGACGGTGAGGTGTGAAGAGGCAGTGGTGAAATCTGCACAGCAAAGTAGCTGCTGCTCGTCCTCTCTTGTGCCCCATCTCCCCTTTGTCTCTCTGCTTGGAGTGTTGGTCCACGGCTTCCTCCAGTGGGAGCTGTGGCCCTCTGAGCCAGGGCTGAAGGGGCACAGCCTTAGTGCTGCTCCAACGGGGCTGCTCAGGAGGTCTCTGCCCCATTCCTGTTCCAGTCTTGCAGGCCGACGGTGTTCCAAACACCCTCTAGACGTCCCACAAACTTTGATGCTCTGTGTGGGTGCTGCCCACCTTGCCCTGGGAAAGCTGCTGGTGCAGCCCCAACTTGCCCTCATGGGGGGTGCAGCTGCAGCTGTGGTTATCAGCACTTGGAAAAGCTGGATGTAGGAGTACCGGCAGAGAGCCAAGCCAGCACTCTCTCTGTTTCCAGAACCTGGAGTGGTTTGTTTACAGCACGCTGTGATACCCACCCAGCACCACGCTCTTCATCCAGACATACCCACAAGAGCCCCGGGGGATGCTCCCAAGTGCTGCTCCCAGCCCTGGAGGGGTTCGGCTGGGATTAAGCAAACAGAGAGATGATGGGGGATTTCAGGGTTTGTTACCCAAAAAAGATGTAAAGAGCTGGTCCTTGTGTAATGGGCAAGGGAGGGCAACAGCCCTTAGGACTAGAGAGCAAAGTTGACACAGAGTGTGGCCAGCTTGGACTGACCCAGGTGATCGTGGTCAGTGGTTCAGAGCATTTCTAGGTATCCAGGTGTTGGCTGGTGCCGTGCCAGAGAGGCTCTCTAGTAGGCACGGTCTTGGGAAAACTGGACTGTTTTTGAATTGGAGTTGTCCCTGTGTGTAGAGGGACCGTGTGATGGGTACAGCATCTCTGATGGCTCAGGAAGCATTCCTCACCTTCGGGAACAGCATGGAGCTGTGTCAGGGAGGTTTAGGTTGGATATCAGGAAAAAGTTATTCCCCCAGCGGGTGGTTAGGCACTGAGCAGGCTCCCCAGGGAATGGGCATGACTCCAAGACTGCCAGAGCTCAGGGAGCATTTGGACAATGCTCTCAGGCACAGGGTGGGATTGTTGGGGTGTCTTTGCAGGGCCAGGGGTTGGACTCCATGATCCTTGTGGGTCTCTTCCAGCTCAGGATATTCCATGATTCTGTGATCACAGCCATGTCCCCTCTCCCAGAGAGATGCCTTGCTTTTTGAGGTTCTTTAAGGTACCTCCCTTTACTCTCGTGTGTGGAGTACTGATGTGCAGGGCATGTGAGGGAAGGCATCTGAGAGAAGATCGGGCTGTTTTCTCATGGATTGGGTGAAGTTTGCATAGAGAGTTGGGTAGGTCATGATAAATATCACCTCGTGTTGGTACTTGCCTTGGTTGAGCTGGGAGTGTTGGTGAGAGGCAGAGGTGTCATGGTGGGGTTAGAGATGTCTTGGATGCTGAGGCCAGTCTGGTGTCCACACTTTGAAAAAGCTTGAGAGTTCTGGCAGGTGTCAGGGAGGGAGCTGTTGGGACAATACTCTGGAAGGCTCAGTTCTTAGGATGAGGTCAGAGGGCGTGCGGTGGCTGCAGAGGTGTCTGACTGCAGTCACTGGCAGCCTTAGGGAGGGGGAACCCTGTGCCTTCAGTGTTCACCTGCCAGTGCTCGTGGGGTTGCACAGTTGGAGCCGAGGTCAGGCACATTGGGAACAGGTTTGTGCTGGTGAGGTAGATCCCCATGGAGTGCTGTGATGGGAGGTTGTGAGTTACCTGTCTCTCCGTGTCACATTCTGCTGGGTTTTCCCTTCCAGCTGACCCTGTCCCACCATCACAGCAGGGTTTGGTCTGGGTCTTTGACAGTGTTTGGGTGGGGGCTGGAGAGCAGCAGGTGCCGAGAGGTTGAAATGCCTGGATCTTCCAGAGTCTGCACTGACCTCAGAGCACAGTGACACCAGCTGCTGCTGCCCGTGGCGTGGTGATGAAGCAGTGGTGGCAGTTCCTAAGCGTGCCCTTTCCCAGAGACACACAGAATTGTCTCCTTTTGTTGCTGCAGAGTGTTTAAAGCTCTGCTGAGATAATCCTTCCAAGATCATGTCCTGCAGTGGGTTCCCATGCTAGCTCAGTGCTGAATGGAACGCTGGCTATGCCTGTGCTGGTCCCTGACCTGGAGAAATCCCCCTCCTGCCAGCATTGTCAGGGCAGAGGCTTTATCAGCCTGGTCTGGGAGGGGTGGCTGTGCCCAGGAAGGGTAGCTGTGCCCAGGCATGCTGCCTCTGCCTGCCTTTGATCTGTGTGTGGGCTCAGGTGGGTCCGTTTGTGTGGCCACAAGTGGCCTCGGTTTGTGTGGCCTCTGCTGTGTTTGCACAGCCTCTGACCTGGTTTCAAGGCTGGGTTTAGTGTCCAGGGTTGCAGTGTCCAAGGGAGTTCCACCATGACTTGGATAATGAGTTGGTTAATTATTAGTTGCTGTGTGGGGAGACCAGATGTGTCTGGCACTGGCGCTTCTGGAGCACAGGGTAGATGAACCTGCTGCACATCATCCCGTGGAGGGAGCATCTGGGGTGAGGAGTCGAATTTGGCCAGCCAGCCCCTTTCTCCTCCCGGTTTCCCTGCAGCATGAGGGTGCCAGGAGCTGTGGGTCTGTGGCTGAACCCCCTCCAAACTGTCTTCAGGGCACAGGGAGCTGCAGTGTCTGAGCTCTGTGATCAAGGGTGCTGATCTGCCTCCTCGGTGCGTGACACTGCTGTGCCACAGGTGGGGTCTGGTCTGTAGGTCCTGAAGGTGGCCAGAATGACCAACTGACCGGGAGACAACAGCTACAGAGTGCCTTCTTTATGTCCCTGTCTGCTCCTCTGCATGGCAGAGGCTCTGCCCACCCCAAATTTGCCACCTCTCCCAAGTTTCCACCTTCTGCAGTAGAGCTACCTATACCAGGAAAGCTCCATCAACAGAAGCTTCTGGGGAGTAACAGAATTGGCCTGAATCTCCTTTTCCCAGGCCAGTCTGGACTGATCTCCTCTTGTGTGATTGTGTTGTGGAGCCAAGGATACTGTTGGGCTGTGCTGAAGCTCTTGGTATGATAGTGGTTCCCTGAGCCCACTGCTTCTGCTGTGGAGGTCGGGTACACCTGGGGAAGGCGTTGAACTGCAGCACGGACAGCCTGGTCCCCTCTGTGTGATTAAACAACAAAGAGAAGATGCACAAAGAGTGACCAGGTGTATTTTTATCTGGAATTCCCAGCCAGTCCAGCAGTGAAGCTGATCCAGTAGATTGTGACTCCCTGATACTACATGAGATCAGTCCCTGGAGGTGTCTCCTGCTGGAGGCAATCCCTGCTGAGCGAGCTGGCACCAGGGCCCAGGTGCTGTGGGGAAGGGGTTCCGAGCGCTCACCTCCCTGCCGGGATTGCGGGTGGTGCCTCAGCCCTGTCAGGTTGCCGGTGGCTCGCTGTGTGCTTCACATGGTTACAGCTTCACCCAGGAGATGATGGGGGTCTTGTGCCTGTTCAGTGGGGAGCGGTGCCTGCGGGCTGGGCACCCCTACAGCCCCCCGGCTCAGCACGGTGGGTGGGGAGGGTCTGGGGGCCTGGGGGGAAGGGGGAAAGGTCTTGCAGCCCCAGAGGGGATGGTGCTGTTTGAGGGGGGCTCCAAATTGCTACTGCAGGCTGGGACCTTTCCTGCTGCTCTGGTGTGTAATAGCTGCAGCAACACATGGGGTGTACAATGTCACACTGACAGGGTTTGTAGCCATGAGTGCAGGGACTTGCCGTGTTCTGCATTTTGACAACCAAGGATGAGCACTTGTATGGACAGAGCTGACATCAGGGTCATGTCACTGGTTTTCAGCAGCCAGCTGCTTGGCTTGTGGTTGTTTTGGGTTGAGAAGCTGCTCGTGAGGTGCCGTTTGGCAGCTCTGTGGGTGTGATCTGTGCCCACCCACACACACTGCTGCAGGAGCTGATGGCGGAGGATGGAAGCAAGTGCAATAAATTGGGGGGGGGTGGGAGAAGGCTCCGTGCTGGGGGTGTCTGAGACCTGGGTGACAGAGCCATCCCTGCGAGCATGGGTGCAGGCAGCTGCAGGACACAGGGCCCAGGTGATGTGACAAACATCTTTGGGTCTGTGGATGGCTCATCTGCACAGATGTGGGTCCCCCAGCTGTCGGGGTGGTGTGTACGTGTTGTATGTGTCCCTTGTGTGGTGAGAGAAGGGTGATTGGCATGTCCTGGGGCAGAGCAGGGGTGTAAAAAGGACCGGGGGACACTTACAGTGACAGACTGTAAGTCATGCAGGTGTGGCATGGACCCCAGCCTGTCATGTCGAAGTGGATTGTGCTCCAAATCCTCAGGCCTTCCCAGGTTGGCTGATAGTTACAGAATCAAAGAATCACTGAGACTGGAAAAGGCCTCTCAGACCATCAAGTCCAACCATTCCCCCAGCACTGCCAAGGCCACCACTGACCCATGTCCCCAGGTGCCACATCCACAGGGCTTTTAAATCCCTCCAGGAGTGGTGACCCCACCACTGCCCTGGGCAGCTGTGCCAGGGCTGGACAGCTGATTCAGGGAAGAAATATTCCCAGTATCAAACCTAAACCTCTCCTGGTAGAACTTGAGGCCATTTCCTCTTGTCCTGTCAGGTCTTGATGGCCTAGAGTATCTTGTCCAGGTGGTGGGTGGCGGAGCTTCTTCAGCACCTCAGGGTGCAGACAGAGGGCACGTGCCTGCTCTGGAGTGTGGACATGAATGGCCTCTTTGCCTCCCAGGCACTGCCCTCTTCATCCTTCATCAATCTGTGCAGGAGGAAACTGCCTCCTGCTCGGCTGATGAGGCAGGAGAGAGGTGGGGGCAGTGCATGAGTGGTGCCCCAGACAGGTGTTCAGAGTCATGGTGGGATGTCCTGAACAAGAGGTGAGTCTGTTCACCAAGGTGGTACTCTGATGAAGGGTTGGTGTGTGCAGGTCTGGCCCAGGGTGGCAGGGGCACACAGGAGTCTTCTGCTCCTGACACCTGTGACCTTGGCTCCAGAAGGGGCCTCAGAGGGACCACGCTCCTCCAAGATGTGCTTCTCAGTAACTTCCAGGCGATTGTGAGGGAATGGAGATTGCAGCTGCACCATGTAAAGTGGTGCTCGCACCCTGGCATGGTGCGGAGTGGAGACAGTGTGGGTGCAGGCAGTGTGCTGGGCTGTGCCGGGACCCCTGGGCTGCGCTGGGACCCCTGGGCTGCGCTGAGACCCCTGGGCTGTGCTGGGACCCCTGGGCTGTGCTGGGACCCCTGGGCTGCGCTGAGACCCCTGGGCTGCACTGAGACCCCTGGGCTGTGCTGGGACCCCTGGGCTGCGCTGAGACCCCTGGGCTGTGCTGGGACTGCTGGGCTGCACTGAGACCCCTGGGCTGTGCTGGGACCCCTGGGCTGTGCTGAGACCCCTGGGCTGTGCTGGGACCCCTGGGCTGCGCTGAGACCCCTGGGCTGTGCTGGGACTGCTGGGCTGCACTGAGACCCCTGGGCTGTGCTGGGACCCCTGGGCTGTGCTGAGACCCCTGGGCTGTGCTGGGACCCCTGGGCTGCGCTGAGACCCCTGGGCTGTGCTGGGACTGCTGGGCTGCACTGAGACCCCTGGGCTGTGCTGGGACCCCTGGGCTGTGCTGAGACCCCTGGGCTGTGCTGGGACCCCTGGGCTGCGCTGAGACCCCTGGGCTGTGCTGGGACTGCTGGGCTGCACTGAGACCCCTGGGCTGTGCTGGGACCCCTGGGCTGTGCTGAGACCCCTGGGCTGTGCTGGGACCCCTGGGCTGCGCTGAGACCCCTGGGCTGTGCTGGGACTGCTGGGCTGCACTGAGACCCCTGGGCTGTGCTGGGACCCCTGGGCTGTGCTGAGACCCCTGGGCTGTGCTGGGACCCCTGGGCTGCGCTGAGACCCCTGGGCTGTGCTGGGACTGCTGGGCTGCACTGAGACCCCTGGGCTGTTGATGCCGGATGGGTACCCAGGACCAGCCGGTGGCCTGGGCTGACATTCAGGCCTGGCAGATGCTGGAGCGGGCGGACAAATGTGCAGGCAGTGCCTGGTGTTCAGTGGGAGTGAGGAGCTGGGTGTGTTGTGTGGCTGAGCACGGTCCTATTGGCCTTGTGGTGTCAGTGTTTATTTGTGTTGAGGTTCACTCAGGGACCTTCTCAGCAAGTCAGAAATCGAAGTGTTGCAAACAAACTCTTGAACCTGGGTTAAAAACCAAGCAAGGATCTGTTGGGACAGTTGGTGCAGGAGGCAGCTGGCAGCTGTTGGGGCAGCTTGTCCTGGTCATCCTTGAGCAGATCCAGAGAGAGCCCAGCCTGCCCTCTCCAGGGCTTTCCCTGCCTCTCCTCCTTCCCAAGGCCGATCACCAGGTGCATGTGCCTTGTGCTCCACTCAGAACCCGCCAGAAACCTGCTGTGTGTAGTGAAACAGCACGAGTGTGCGCTGCCTGCTCCCATCAGGGAATGCTGGGGACAGAGAAGGCCTGGATGGTGCTTTATCTGTCACATTACCTGCCAAAGAGGCTGAGTGGGGCAGAAGTCCCAAGTGGAGGTGACAGCTTTTTTTAGACCCAGTGATGCAGTTGGAAATACAGGTGTGCTGTTACCTTTTGGAAAGGGCTCAAGAATGTATCATTTTCCTTCTGACTGATGAATTGTTTTAATAAAAAAATCACCTCTGCCTAAAAAAAGAAAGGGCAGGTGAAAGACACTGCCGAGAAACGATTCCTCAGGACAGCTATAAATAACCTGGTGTTCCTGCAGCAGACTTGGGGATTATTTGACTGTAGCTCCTGGAAAAGGAGTGTTCCTAAATCAGCCATGGAAGGTAAACTCCAGATAGGAGCACCATTCTCACCTTTCTTAAACATGATGGATGAATGTGTCGTGGCCTGTGGGTGCTGGTGGCTGCACAAAACTGGGACAAAGGCACAGTGCCGGGTCATGGTTTGTCACCTCGTGCTCTCCGAGCAGCTCAGGCCATGGGGGCAGGACTGGGCTCTTCCCCATGGCATTGGGCTGCCCAGTGAGGTGAGAGAGGTGAGATGAAGCTTCAGCCTGGAGATGGAGGAAGGGCTGCTGCTGCTCTGTGTCCAACCTCCCCTAAGGAGTTACGAGGGCTGAACACGAGTTGGAGTGAGGGCAGGTGCTGGAGGGCTCTGGCAGGGCTGTGGAGCCCAGTGCTGCCCCAACACAAGACAGATGCTTTGAGGGCTGGAGCCCCTCTGCTCTGGAGCCAGGCTGGGAGAGCTGGGGGTGTTCACCTAGAGAAGGGAAGGCTCCAGGGAGAGCTGAGAGCCCCTTGCAGGGCCTAAAGGGGCTCCAGGAGAGCTGGAGAGGGACTGGGGACAAAGCATGGAGGGACAGGACACAGGGAATGGCTTCCCAGTGCCAGAGGGCAGGGATGGATGGGATATTGGGGAGGAATTCCTGGCTGTGAGGGTGGTTTGGGAACTGCTGGAGCAGGCACTAGGAGTTGGGGTTGTGGGGTTGGGGCAGGTCTGGAGCCACCCTCCCTGTGGCCTCAGATGACACTGCCCAGGTCACCGTGTTTGATTGCTGCCCACTTTTGGGTCTGGTGGATTTGCTGCTTCCCTTCCGAGCCCATCTGAGATTCCCATTCCTGCGATAGTCTGTGGCCACAGATTTGGCAGGTTTGTTACAGGCTCCTGAAGATGCAGAGCTCCCACAGGTTTCTGGTCTCCAAAAATCCTTTCTGTTTGTATGTGATAAACATGCAGGAGGTGCTGCTCCTGTGGGTCCTGCCCTGGAGCTGGTGTTGGATGGAAGGTCTGACCTTGGCAAGGCGAGTGAGAGACTCAGATTTGTCAGGAGGAGCTGCTGGCTGCTTCTGGTATTCAAGGTGTCCTCCAGGCTCCTGCTCCTCCTCCAGGTGCTCTGTGGCAGGATGGGGGTGTTTCCTCAAGCCATGCCAGATTGCCACAGCCTCTGTAAGCCTATTGCAGTGTGCTGCCAATTCCAAAATATGCCGTAATTAATTGTGTTTGCGTTCAGTCAGGAGCGTGGCTGATATCCTGCCGTCAGCTCCACCACTGCACAGCCTGTGGCGTGCTGAGGGCAGGGCTCGGGGCACTGGCATGGGCCCTCAGTTCCGGGTCTTGTGCAGCCCCAGTGCTCCCCAAAAGGGTGTCTGGTCCCTAGGGCTTCCTTGTCCTCCGTGCCTCAGGGCAGGGGATGCTGAACGGGTTTTTGTGCTCCTGCAGGGCAGAAGGGAGGGTTCCAGCCAGCGGTGCCTCTTTGGTGCCACACTGCCCTTGGCTTGGCTGCTCCTCCCCACCTGGGGCTCTGGCTGCATGTTGGGTCCTCGTGCAGCTCTGTGTCTCTGGATGAGATAGAAGGGAGGGAAGAACCATAAATCTGCCTGGAGGGAGCAGGAAGAGTGTAGCAGGATCCTTGCTGGGATCTTGAGGGTGACCTGATGGTTTCTCCCCTCTATCTGCAGATTCGTTTGTGAACAGCCAGGAATGGACCCTGAGTCGCTCGGTGCCTGAGCTGAAGGTGGTGAGTACTTGTGGCTTGTGCCTGGGATACTCCTGGTTCCCCAAACCCTCAAGAAAATCCTGCATTTTCACATGACCTGGTGGAAACACACAGAGGCTTCAGCCTCAGAAGGGAGGGAGGAGCTGGAGCTGCTGCCATGCTGGGGAAGGACTGGGGTTTCTCAGCAGCTCACACTGGTAGGGGTGAGCCAGAGGTTGTTCTGGGAGAGCACTTGGATGTGAAGGTGAAAAGGCACCATCTGAGCCGCTCAGCCTCCCTGCTGGCCCTGGCAGAGCCATGGTGCCTGTCTGGGTGCTGCTGCTCAAGCTGGTGCAGCAGAAGGATCCCAGGTGGTGGTTTGGGTACGTGTCCCTTGTGGTCACCCCCAGAGCAGCCATCCTGGCATGGGAGGTGTCACTGCTCTGTCAGAGCCTCACTGATCTCAGCTCTGCACTGGCGCTTCCTCTGCCTCTGCCGAGATGTCCCTGCCCTGGAGGGGTGCTGCAGATGACAGCACCTCTGTTCTGCCCAACGGAGGGGATGAGGCTCCCCAGGTCTGTCAGCGCAGGGCGCGTTTCCCCAGGACACGCCATGGTGAGGCTCCGCCAGCTCCCTGTGGGGTGTGGTCTCTGTGGTCAGGGGGCTGCCCCTGACCCCCTTGCCCCTGGCACAGCCCCTCCAAGTGGGACAGGGTCAGTGTTGCAGGCTCCGGGGTGGCCAGGAGGTGGTGCCGGGGTGGGCAGGATGCTGCAGGTGCTTCAGTGATCGATTCCTCCCTCTGCTCTTCCTGCGCTCTCCGTGCCAGCCCTCAGCTCCCTTTGCAGGCTCCTGGCGTGTGCCCTTCAGCTCTTTCTCCCTTCTGCTTTTGCAAGATTAACTTTTTTCAATATTAGTCCAAGAAACAAAAGAACAAAATTCTTCTTGCAAAACATTCCAGCACCATCCTGTCACAGTGTCTCTTACCTGCAGTTAAGTGAGAATCAAACCAAACTTTGAATGTTAATTTGTTAGTTTACCTGTGAAATGCATTGTTAAAAACTTTCTCACAGCTATTTGGGTGTTGCTGCCTGATGTTGAAGCTCTGCAAGGCTGCAAAGCTATGCTGCCAACCATCCCAAAGCTTTTAGTTCTTCCTCAAGTAGCACAGCCCTTTCCCCAGGTTTTGCATGACCTCTGGGGATCTCTGTTGCTCCAGGGTGTCATCCAGCCAAAGCAGCTCTTCTAAAAGCCTGGAGGCCTTTTGGAGTCCTAGTTTAGAGTGACAGAACCATTTGGGTTGGAAAAGCCTTTGGAGATCATTGAGTCTGGCTGCTTCCCCAGCACTGCCAGGGCCATCACTGACTGTGTCCCCAGGTGCCACATCCACACAGCTTTTAAATTCCCCCAGGGGCAGGGACTCCACCCCTGCTGTGGACAGCCTGTGCCAGGACAGGACAGCCCTTTCCAGGAAGGAGTTTTCCCAATATCCAACCTGACTCTCTCCTGGCACAACTTGAGGCCATTTCCTCTCCTCCTGTCCCTGTTCCCTGGGAGCAGAGCCCGACCCCCCCGCCCCGGCTGCCCCCTCCTGTCAGGGAGTTGTGCAGAGCCTCCTTTTCTCCAGGCTGAGCCGCTTTCCCAGCTCCCTCAGCCACTCCTGGGGCTCCAGCCCCTTCCCAGCTCCATTCTCTTCTCTGGACATGCTCCGGCCCCTCAATGTCTTTCTTGTTGTGAGGGGCCCAACACTGACCCAGCAAGAAACGTTGCCAGGCTTCACTCCCTTCCCATTGTCAAGCAGCTCTGTGTCCCCTGTCTCTCCTGCAGGAGTTGAGGGTCTTGCTGCTCTCCCTGCTTGTGTTCCCAAGCATTCAGGATACTTTCTCCAAGGTTTTTTGAATAATTTCATTTATTGAAGATATGTTCAGCAGTTTTCCCTTGCTCAGTTTTCTCCCAAAGCTCCCTCCCAGTGCTGCAGGCCAGGAGGAGGCTGTGACTGAGCAGTTCTTGCAGAGGGGCACTGACGGTGCCTCCTGGCAGGACTTGTCCCCTGTACCTGGCACTGGGCAGTGCCAGCACAATGCTGACTGCGTTCCCGCATTCTCCCAAAGATCATGGAGCAGAGGTTCCCCCAGTGCTTACATACCTTGTTTGGCTCCAGTTTGCTGTCTCTCAGGGGCTATGTTCCTCAGGGTTGTCAGTTCTGTGGCTGGTTTGAAGCTCCAGGTGAGCTCGAGGACATGGCAGAGCAGCAGGATTTTGGTGAGATGTAGGGCAGGGTTTGTACTATGTGCAAAGTGTAACTGCAGCCTCCGTCCCAGTGCTAGAGCTAAATGCCATTGGAGTGTTTATCTTTGGCGTGGTATGGCACCCTCGCTGCTGGGCAGCCTCGGGAACCACTCCATTGGCACAGGAGCCATGGCCAGCCTGGCACTGAACCCCTGAGCTGCCTGCCCAGAGCTGGGCTCTCCAGAGTTTCTTCTGTGAGACCTGCTTTAGTACTCCCACCTGGAGTGCTGTGTCCATGTCAGGGACCCCCAACAAAACAAAGACATTGACCTGGAGTGAGTCCAGAGGAGGCCATGGAGCTGCTCTGAGGGCTGGAGCCCCTCTGGAGCCAGGCTGGGAGAGCTGGGGGTGTTCAGCCTGGAGAAGAGAAGGTTCTAGAGACCTTAGAGCCCCTTCCAGTGGGCTGCAGCCCAGCCCGTGTTCTCTGTGTTGTCACCTGTCTGAACGCGCTGTTGGGACCTGTAGTTGCTGTGGCAGTGGTGTGAGCGGCCCGGGTGTGCCCGTTCAGCGGCGCTCCCTGGTCCTGCCGCACGCTGGCTCCCCTGGCACAAGAGGAATTGGCAAACAGGGCGGTGTCCTGCGCTCGGCAGTGTGGTCTGTGCCGTCAGAGTGCCGGCGGCCACAGGGCTGGTGCCTCTCTGCTTCTCTCTGGGAGCGTGTGGATGGCCCAGGGCAGGACCCTTGGCAGGACCCAGAGCAGCAGGAGTGCTTGAGCGCCTGGCTGAGAGCTGGAGAACCTGCCTGGTGGTGACTCACCTGCCAAGCTCATCCCAGTGCCTGGAAAAGTTTGGCTGTAAACTTCCATGGTGGCAGAGGCAGCTTTAGTGTTCATAGCCACTCCTCACCCCACATCTTTGGCACTGGTGTGGCCATGTGAGTGCAGCTGTACAGAATCACAGAACCATGCAGGCTGGAAAAACCCCCTTAAGATCATCAAGTCCAGCCATCAACCAGCACCACCACCATGTTCACCACTAAACTATATCCTCAAGTGCCACATCCACATTTTTTGAACACTTCCAGGGATGGTGACTGGGTTCACCTTCAGCTGAAGGTGACCCCTTCTGTTTTTGTGGAAAAATTTACCTGATACCCAGCCTAAACCTCCCCTGATGCAATTTGAGGATGTTTTCTCTTGTCCTGTCATTAGTTACTTGGGAGCAGAGCCCAATACCCACCTGGCTCCCCACTCCTGTCAGGGAGTTGTGCAGAGCCACAAGGTCCCCCCTGAGCCTCCTTTTCTCCAGGCTGAGCCCCTTTCCCAGCTCCCTCAGCTGATCCTCGTCAGACTTATGCCGCAGACCCTTCAGTACAGACCTGGTCCCACAGTTAAGCAGCATTAAATGATCAGGGAGACACTGACAATGGGCAGAGCTGGGCTCTCTGACTGACCCATCCCGGGACACCCACCTGCATTTCATAGCAAATCTGTGGGTGCTGCAGTCAGATGTGCTTCTGCCCAATTAAATTCAGTGCTCAGTAGCTTTGTCCTTCAGTTTGGTTGAGCATTGGTGCTGGGTGTTCCCATGTGGGTGGCACCATTGTGCTGGGAGATGCACGTAGTGCTACCGGAGCCTCAGGCGTGAGCACATGCTAGGCCTGTACCCAGCGTGTAGCTGGTCTCTGCTCCCCTTCTACTGGCAGCTGCTGTCCGGAGTTGCAACACCCCAAAGCTGGGGGTGTGTGGGCTGGGAGAGGAGGTTTTCCTCCTTCTGAGTTGACTTGGGATGGCAGGTGTTCCCTGAGGAGCAGAAGGGCTGTGGGAAGAGCTGATGTGGCTCTGGCAGGACTGTGCCTGTTCAGGCGAGGACGAGAGTACCCACTGCCCTCTGTCCGGGTGGCTGCGCCCCAGTCTCGGCTGCTCTCTGCTCAGCTGAGCCCAGTCAGTGTCCCCTGGCCTCCCACCGAGCACCGGGCTGGGTCACACCATCCCCGTGTCCTCTGAGGGACACCTCTGCCTCTCATCAGCGCGTGCCCAGGCACTGGTGGTGTCACCTCACGGGGGTGGCCTCGTGTACAGGGACGCACGCTGGGCACACGGGTGACACGTGCGTCTGTTCCAGGGCATCGTGGGGAACCTGTCCAGTGGCAAGTCGGCCCTGGTGCACCGCTACCTGACCGGCACCTACGTGCAGGAGGAGTCTCCAGAGGGTAAGGTCTGGTTCCCAGGGTGCCTGGGGATGGGCTGGGTCCTCACTCCTCTCCATGGTGCTGAAGGTGATCCCAGTCCCTGCACCTCCTCCACCACTGCCGTGGGGCTCTGCAGCTCCCCTGGCCCTTGTTTGGGGTGTCCCCTGCTTGCACCTCCCTTACTGACTGGCAGCTTTGCTCCCCCAAGGTGGCCGGTTTAAGAAGGAGATCGTGGTGGACGGTCAGAGCTACTTGCTGCTGATTCGAGATGAAGGGGGCCCCCCTGAACTCCAGGTAGGAGACCTGTCCTTCCTGTGATCCCTCCCCACCCGTCCTGTTGGAGGGACTGGGGGGAGGTGTGTGCTGGCTGAGCCCGGTGTGTGGCTGCCCTTGCTGGCTGCTCCGGGCCCGGGTCCCCAGCTGCTCGTCCCCGCTGTAATCCTGCCGCGTCTCTTCAGTTCGCTGCCTGGGTCGATGCAGTGGTGTTTGTCTTCAGCCTGGAGGATGAGATCAGCTTCCAGACCGTCTACAACTACTACCTGCGGCTCTGCAGCTACCGGAACACAGCGGAGGTGCCGATGGTGCTGGTGGGCACACAGGGTGAGAGCGGCGCCTAGGCTTCCCCCACACCCCCAGCCTCAGGCGGGAGCGCTGGTGCCGTGTCCCGCTGGCCCGAGAGCGCGGGGTGCCAGCCCCGTGAGCACATCGGGGGATCCTGCTCTGTGAGCCCTACATGGGGTTGAGGGATGATGCTGAAGCCCCAGCCCAGGGCCCTAAGGTGGGAGTTCCTGCTCAGACCATCTCAGCTTCCCCAGAGAGAAGCCTCATTCCATGGAGTCACTTTCCTCTTGGAAATGGCACAATACCCTGGTGCTGCCTCCCCCAGCTCCGCCAGCACAGGCAGGAGGGAGCCTGGGGCTGAAGAGTTTTCTCTGTGACAGTAGAGAGCAGGAGCAGGACATGGCCATTTGGAAAAACTGTCCTGGCAGGACAGTTCCTGAGCACTGTGTGACCTGTTCCTGGCCAGGAAGACAGGCAAGAGCAGCGGAAGGGAGTCACCGGGGGTCTGCTCCAGACCCTGTATTAAAAGCAGAATAAAGGTGTTAAACTTTGGATATTTAAAGATCGTGGGATGAAATTTAGGACTGAGTGATCTTGGCTCAGGAATGGGGTGGCAGCATGCACTGTGGAGGTGCAGGAGCGGGCCAAGTAATGAGGTGAGTGGCCATTGTTGTGCCAGACACAGAACCAGGTGAGGTCCTAGCCTTGGTACAGCCACACAACTGTCTGGAGAGCCCGTGGAGGGCTTCCTCACAGTGCAGGTCCCAGTTCTCTGACCCCTCCTGAGAGGGTTGGTTTGCAGCCCCCACTTGTCCCTGGCTTGTCTTCAAGGAGCTGGATTCCTCTTTGGAAGGAAGTTTTTCCAAAACAGGCGAGCGCTTGGTGGCTGTTTGGGATACAAATTGAGCCTGTATTTTAGAGCTGTCCAGCAATGCCTTGGCTGTGGGGACATCCCAGCAGAGTTGACTTTCTCATTTAACCAGGAGGATTTCTCCCTTGGATTCTTTAACATGTAGGCCTTGGCCATGAGCCCTAAAATGGTGGAGACTGACAAATCCATTTTATTTGGCAGCTAGGGCTGCCTGGCCTTGGTCCCCACACTTCCCAGAGGTGTTCTGCCTCTCTCTACTGAAATGTCAGTGGCTGGGTGGTTTGGGAAATTGAGTTAGGTTCATTTACAGAGATTCATTCATTTTTCTACAAACATGGGACTTTGTGATCGCAGGCATTTATGGGGCAGTACTGCGGAGGTGGTTCTTCTGTGTGAAGAGAGGGAGGGTGGCCAGAAGTGTCGTGGGACCAGTGGATAGGTGGGGCAGGGTCCTCACCTTTCAACCCCCTGTCCCTTTGGTTTGCAGATGCAATCAGCGCCACCAACCCCCGCGTCATTGACGATTCCCGGGCACGGAAGCTCTCCAATGATTTGAAGCGCTGTACTTACTACGAGACCTGTGCTACCTACGGGCTGAATGTGGAGAGGGTCTTCCAGGACGGTAACTGCAGCCGTGTCAGGGTGTCCGGGCAGGACGGGGCTGCAGTGAGGTCTCACGGAGGGGTTTGTGCTGCCCTGGACCCAGGGCCCCAGGCACCCGCTCGGGTGCGGTGCCGCTGCTTTGCACACACGGATCTGGTGCGGGGAGCAGGACGCGCTCTGTGTACAGGGGGTGTAAGGAGGGGTGTGCATGAGGGGCCACAGAATGGGGCTGGGCAGCACCTTCTGCCGCTCTGCAGGGGCTGCCCTGTGGGTGGGTGCTTGTTCCAGAGAGCAGAGAGGCTGCGGGGGACAGTTGCACCCCCACAGGGCAGCGCAGCAGTCTGTGAGCCGGTGAGGACTTGGGGGGCTGCAGAGAGGGGCTTGGTGGCCTTGGCGTGGAGGAGAGGAGGAGTCACAGCAGGGCGTGGGGGTGCTGGAGTACGAAAGCAGCACCTAAACAGCTGGGTGGGGTAGCTGTTCCTCGTGGGAACAGTGTGGGAGAGCATTCCTGCTTAGGTTTGGAGAGGGGTCTGCAACACAGTAATGCTGAGGGGCACAGGGAACCTGCACCATCTCCTGGGAGTTTGCAGTCTTATAAATAAACTGTGACCTTGCCCTAAAGGGAACTGTGTGTTCCCTGTAGTGACAGGACAAGGGGGAATGGCTTGAAGCTGATGGGATGAGGTGTTTCTGGAGTGGGTAAGTAATTCTTCTGAGTGAGCACTGGTGGGTCATGATGCAGGGGGCTTGGCATCTGGTGGATCCTGGTGCAGCTGGTTTGGGATCTTGTGGAGTCCTGGCAGTCACAGATGCTGTGAGGACCTTGCCTCACGTGGTAATCCAGTTTCCATCAGACCTTGTCTTTATGTGACTTCTTCCACACAAGTCACCACCCCAGATCCCGGCAGATCTACCCCGGGCAGGCTGGGAAGGATGTCCACTTCCCACAGCAGGAGCAGGAAGAGCTGCTCTCAGTGCCGAGGTTGCTTGCTTGCCTGTGCTGTGTGCAGCGTGTGCTGCACCTCTGTTCCCAGAGAGCCTTCTCTGCCACTGTCCTGGGTCACAACCAGTGGCCGCTGACCTTTTTAGAGAGCAGGTCAATGTGCTGGCACGAGAGCTTGAGGGAGTGACCACCCTGCTCCTTGGTGTTCACACACAGCTCTTCCCACACACGCACGTGGTGCTGCAGAGTGTGGGGGATGCTCCAAGATGGAGAAACTGGGATCTCCATCTTCACCAACTGCACAGGGATTCTCCAAGAATGGGGTGGCCCTGGCCCACCACAGCTCAGGCAGGAGCAGCAGAGACCTTATTCCTCAGAGCAGGTCCTGGGTGTCCGGGCTGTAGCCTGGAGCTGCAGGTGGCTGAGCTGTGCCGCATCTGCACTGAGCACGTTGCAGTGTGTACCTGACGGTGTTGAGGCTTTTGTGGCCCAGGCTGTGTCTGGGCAGCCAGGCTGCCGAAGGACACATGGCAGGAGAACAGGGGTCACGTCCTGCTTGCTGGTTTCTTGTGTCCTGGCAGAACTCCCCCTGGAGGCGCTGCTCCCTGTGTGGGAATTGCGCTCCTCCATCCTTCCAAGTCCACAGATGTCACAGTGACTGCTGCGATGAGAGGATGGGATTTTGGTATTGCCAGGAGGTGGCCCTGGCACAAGCAGGGACAGTGCCCTACGCTGGGCTGTGTCCTGTCAGCTTCAGGACTCTCTGAGGTGCACCTGCCCTGAGGGATGGTTGGTGTGGTCCCCTCACAGCAGAGCTCCACTGAGGTGTGGAACTGGTATGAAACGTGCCTTCTGCCCTCTTGGCTCCAAAGAGGTCTGGTTGAAGAACTTCCTTCTCAGGATTGCCCTCACAATTCCTGTGCACAGAAATCTGGGGTTCATCAGATGCCAGGACAGTTTGCAAGGAGCCATCAGTGGGGGGGGCCTCAGTTCTTGGTCTTCACTTTAAGGATGCTTCTGTACCAAGCAAAGGTCAGGGAACAGGTTGTCAAGGGCCCCTTGGCCACGGTCACCTCCATGATGTTCCTGAGGAAGAGGAGGAATGACCCAGCGCCGGTCCTGGAGGGCGCAGGAGGGACAGCAGCTGTGCTGCCCTGTGCTGTGCATGACTTCTTGAGCTTCACCTCTGCTGCAGATCCCAAGTGCACGTTCCTGCCTTTCCTCTGCCCTGGGCACTGGAGAGGGCAGGAGAAGAGGGCCAGCAGCTCCATGGCCCAGGACCCGTGGCTGAGGTGCTGGTGGCGTTGCTGCTCTCCATCCTCCCCCTCAAACACGGGGCTGCAGGCCCAGGCTCCGGCATGAACTCCGTGGGAGGCTCTGGATCCCCTGCCCAGGGGTTTGGTTGGGTTTCTGCAGCCAGAGTGGGACAGCAGGTGTCCCTCCTGCTCAGGTGTGACACTGTTCCTGGCTGTCAGGGTGACGGGCAGCATTGATGGCCGTGTCTTCCAGGACAGCGGCGGGTGGACGTGAGGGAGAGTTTGGCTGGACCATGTCGACAGAGAGGCCAAGAGCTTGTGCTCAAGGGTGCGCAGGGCCTTGTGGGTCTGTGAGGTGACACCCTCAGGGGTTCTCTGCAGAATCCTTGGTGGGTCCCTGGAGACCTTTGCATGCTCTTGCTCTGTCCAGACTTGGAGTGCTGGGTTTGCTTTGAAATGCTGAGTGATGGTCAGGTGCTGGTGCTCCTAGTGACATTGGGCAGTGGGGCTGCTCGGGCTCTGCAGGCAGGGCACACCTCACTGGGTGTACAGCAGAGCTGTGTGTGGCAACCAGAGAAACCAGAATAAGCAAACAATCCCAAAGACTGGTGTCAGGGATGGCAGAAATTATCCCAGAAAAGTCTGACTGATGTTCAGGAAGTAGAAGAGCCTGGGCCCCACATGCAGAAAGGTGAAGGTCACCTCAAGGTGCCTCATTTCAGGACTGGGGAGATGTTATCCCTCCAGTGTGGTCTTGCTGGCCTCATGGTTAATTCTTTATTAGCGGTAGTGGTATGGGATAACTGATGGGCAGAGCCTCTGTCAGGATCCCTGCCCACAACAGCAGTAGCTGAGGGTTTTTTCTGGATATTTCCTGGCCCCTGGGGGGCCTGAGCTTACAGTGTTCCCCACCAGCATTGGGACTGGAGATATTCCCACAAAGAACATTGGATGCAGCTGGTTGGAGGGGAGGAAGGAGCTGGGGAGAGCAGGAAAGCAGCAGATTAATGTGGTCTGTTTGGTGGGTGCAGGATGGGTTCCTTGCTGTTTCTGGAGCTAATGTTTAGCTTGGGAGTCTGGACAGGCTCCTGGCTTTGTGAGAACCCAGCAGTGGCCCCGTGGACCTTTGGCAGTGTCTGAGCAGGATGTGGCACCGTGGCCGCGAAGGTAGCGGGACCCTGCAGTTGCTGTTGGCATCTGACCTTTCCAGACAGGTTCAGTCACAGCACAGGTGTGGTGCAACATCTTTTCTCCTAGAAAAGGAACATGGCAGCTCCATTATTGCATAGGTGCATGGCATGAGGCATGCTGGGGTGGGCATGGTATGTTCCCAGTGCCTACAGATGCATTCATCTGGAAGAGTCTTCCTTCTGTGATTGTGGGGGTATGTGGTCAGTGTGCAAGAGAAAACCAGGAGTGATGATGTGTTCTTCTGAATTCCCAGCAGCCCAGCTCATTTGCTGTCATGCTTTTGGTCAAGGTGTTTATTTCCAGAAAAAGCAGGAGGTTGGGAAGGTTGAAATGCTATCGTGGGCTGTTGGCATCAGGCAGTGAGTTCACAGGAACTGGGAGAGTAGTTCCTGGGGTTAATTTTCTGAACACCTAGAGCCTGTGAGGGTCACAAGGGCCCAGGCTGATGGAGGTGGCATTGCCCGAGCAGTTCAATCCAGTACCTGGCTGCTGGAGCTGCCGTGAGGGGTGACTGAGAAGTGACTGACTGCCCAGGGATTCTCCTGCGGCAGCCCAGGCTTGCAGTGTCTCCGTGGTGTCCATGGCAAGTTGCTGTTGTGTGTGGTGCCCAAGAGGGCCGGTGGCCTCTGGGGACTCGGCCTGAGCAGTGCAGGCAGCCTGGCCTGCGGCTGGGCCGCGTGGCAGCGGGATCGCCGCGTGGGTGTTCTGCTGAATCCTCCCTGTGGATGGGGTGGGCACAGTTTGAGCTCCAGGTGTTGGCATCAGTCAGGGGAAGGGCCTGGGTCTCCCTGAAGCCCTCCAGAAATCTGTGGGTGGAGGAAGCTGCTTTCTGGACTCTGACCTTGTCCCTTTCTCCCTTTTGCAGTGGCTCAGAAGGTGGTGGCTCTCCGGAAGAAGCACCAGCTGTCCATCGGCCCCTGCAAGTCCCTGCCCAACTCACCCAGCCACTCATCTGTCTCTGCAGCCTCCATTCCTTCTGTCCACATCAACCAGGTGGGGAACGGGAATGGGAAAAGCCAGGGACCTCTTGTGCTCTCCACACCCTTGGCTCAGTACCCAACAGTTCAGCCTTAGGCTCGTACCACTGCCCTGGACTGGTTCTTTGGAAGAGCAGAGTGGTGTCACCCTGGTGCTTCTTCTATAGCCCAGAGAGTTGTGGCTGCCCTGTCCCTGGCAGTGTCCAAGGCCAGGTTGGAGCAACAGGGCTTGGAGCAGCCTGGTCTAGTGGAAAGTGTCCCTGCCCATGGCAGGGGGTGGAATGAGATGTACTTGAAGGTCCCTTCCAACCCAAAGCACTCCATGATTTTATAATTCTGTGACAGTTTGATACTTGCCCTAAGGTCAGGTTTCATGTCTAAACCTTTGGGTCTGGCTCACGGTCCCCAGACTGTGTCGTGCTTTGGGAGACTAACAGCAGAGCCATGAGCGGTGCGTGGGGAGCTCCTGGGCAGCGCAGGGGGCTGTGAGAGGGTCGTGCTCTGGCTGCCCCAGCCGGGCAGGCACAGCTGCTCACGGTCCTGCCTCCCCCGGGCTCGGGAAGCTGATGATCTATGTGCACATACATCTGGAGGCTTCTGAGGGGATGCACCTGTGGAGAGAGGAGCTCAGTGGTGAGCTGAAGGAGCAGAACAGGGAAGGAAGTTCCCTGCCTTCTGCCAGAGGAAGGGCTCTGTGCTGTTGGTAAGGGTTGCCAAGGGCTTGGTGCGGGGAGGATGGTGATGCCGTAGGTGTTTGTTCCGTGATCCTGGAGCAGAGCTGAGGCAGGAGAGAGAGGTCAGAAAGCAGGACAGGCTCCATGGTGAGGGGCTGGGGAAGGAGATCCTTCGGGCAGCCACCTCACTGCATTCAGGCTTTGCTACATTCCCAGTGCCACAGAAATGCTGGCTGGGCAACTGGTGAGGAAGAAAGGAGAGATCCTGGGCTCCATTGCTCCCCAGGGCACTCAAGCCAACAGATTCCATCTCTGGAGCAACTGGCATACAGAATCACAGGATCTGTGACCCAGACTGCAGGAAATCTGCCTGTGGCTGAGGGACAGCATGTGTAGCTGATGGGTTTTCCATAAGGGAATTGCCTTTGAAACTCTGGGTGTATCCAAACCTCCCAGCACTGAGAGGACTCCTGGTCCCCCACCATGAGAGCCTGTCCCTGCACAGACCTGAGCCATATCTGCAGCCACCAGCTGCACCATTACATGGGGAATTTTCAAATATAGTTTGAAGTTTATACCTGGTTGTAGAGGCTTCCAAAGCTGGATTGCAAGTAGGTGGGTGCAGGTTTTTGCAGATCTGTGCCAGCTTCCTGGTGGTCCCTGAACACCAGCAGGTTCAGGTGAAGTCTGTGTGCAGGTGGATGGGCTGCTGGGGAAGGTTTGCAAAGCCAGGTTCTGTCAGAGTATCCTTGTGTTCAGAAAGCTGGGGACAAGTTCAATGGGAGACATCCAAGGTGGAGAGCAAAGTCCCAGGGAAATACAGATTTGAATGTCTCTGGTAATTTGAGGGTTTTATTAGCAAATTGTGTACAGTATGAGCCTGGCTGGGAAGGAGAGGCCACCTGGGCTGGAAGGGAAGCAAGAGACTGATGGCCAAGGTCAGCATTTCTCAAGGGAGCTGGACACTTGTTTGGTGTTTTCTTCCACGTCCAAAGTATGAGAAGAGTCCCAATAAATATGTCCCGTTGGCACTGGCTGTGCTGAGCAGGCAGCGTGTTTACAGTGAGGCTGAAAATGTTTTTGCCAGCCCCCCCAGGTGCCCCAGTCTGAATCCAGTCGCTCATGTGACTGTGCATGGAACCTGCAGGAGTAGCAAAAATTTGTGGGAGGGAAGAGACCCCAACACAGGAGGAAAGTAAGTACTTGACTGATTTAGCTGAGGAATGAGTGCAGAGATAGGCCAAACCTGACCTAAAATAACACAGCTGTGATGTGAAAGAGCTCCTTAAGGAAAGCAGGCACTGGAACCAAAGGGGTGGATTTAGGATTGGCTACGGGGAAGCAAATTTTGGAAGAATTTTGTAACTGCATGTCATGAGCTTTGTGAGGTGTTTGCTCAGAGCCGTCCCTGCTTTCCTCTCCTTTCCTTCCCACAGAGCACCTCTCAGCACGGCTTGCAGACGACGTCTGTGTAGAGGTGAATTCTGGCTGCCTGCTTGGGGACAGACCTTTGCTCTCTGTACCTTGCTGTGCTCCTGGCTTGGCTGGAGGGACGTAGGGAGCTGTGGTGGGAAGCAGAGCTGTGAAGGGAAGTAACGCAGCGTGCAGCTCACAGGGATTGCGGCTTGATGGCCTGTGCCCCCTCCCCGGACCTGCTCTGTGCCTGTCCAGTGCCTGTCCCTCCTGCCCTCAGCAAACCTGGGCCCCACAAGGACGATCGAAGTCAATGGGTGTTCCTGGGGTCTTGTGTGGCCCCACCACAAACCCTCTCAGTGCCAGTGACCTGTGCAACGATCTTTGCCCTGGTGTTTGCACGTCTCTCCCCCGTTACTAAAGACACTTCTAAAAATAGTGAGGCAATGGTGAGTGATCCTAAAATGCCGTGAAGTATTTCCCTGTTCTTGCATGGGCTCGGAAGTGAGGTTCTGGAACTGCTCCCCACTGTCCTCAGGGGAAATCCAACTGGCTTTGGGAAACAAATTCACCTGTAACTGATGGTTCTGACAGGGAACTGGGCAGAGCAGCCCACACACTCAGGTATGTGCTCAGGCTGCCCACATGGGAGGGCACAATGCCCAGGTGGGTACTGGGGAGCAGTGCCCTGGTGTCCCCTGCTCCTGGCACAGCGATAGTGGTGGGGCAGCTCTGGAAGGGGGTGGGCAGGCTCGCCCTGCCAGGAAGGACCAATGGGAGAGTGACAAGGTGTTTGTGAAGCAGAGCTGAGCTCTGTCATACCTGAGGGCCTGGGACTCTCAGCAGGGTTTCTCATTTGCTTTTGCAAGTCAAAGAGCAGTAACTGGCGCAGGGAAAACAGGAAAAAAGCTCTCAAGGAAGAGTTTAGGAGCACAGGACTTAACATGGAGATGAGGTGGAGAGAAGCCAGACAAAAAACACGATTAGGAGCTTTCGTTTGCCTTGGGCCACAGGCATCAGTGTGCACAGGTGAGACATGCACTTGGGACAGAAGGATCCCCTTCCCTTCCAGTTCTGCCTGGGAGGGCAGGAGGAGTCTCTGGAACAATGGGACTGGCATTTGGGGGCAGGAGGAGCCCCTGGAATTGGGATTGGCAGTACTGCTCTGGGCCTGGTCTGCAGGGACAGCTCTGTCCTCTGGAGCTGCCAGTGGAGAAGGCACTTTGCTTGGAATGGGAGCAAGGGGTCCCCCACAAAGGGCTTTTTATGGTAGGTAGGAGCTGGGAGCCAGCCCTGCCCTTCTTCTTGTTCTGGGCGCAACTCTTCTGGAAGTAGCTTGACACTACTGGCTGAGCCAAACTAACTTTTTTTGGAAATGGCCACTGCTTGTCTGGTCTGTCAGACCAGTCCAGTGTGGTTACTGGGAGAGGAGGGACTCCAGAGGACCCCGGTGATTTTGTTACCCGTCTGTCCAGAGGATTCCCTTCTCCTGGGACAGGGCTGCTGTGGATGTGTCCTGGTCTCCTTGCACAATGGATGAACCTCTTGGGAACCAGCCAAAGGCCCTGGTTTCATTTCTGCCTTTGGGAGTTCGGGGTTTTTTCTCTTACTCTGCAGCAGTGTCTGGAGCCTGGAGGACGTAGCTCCATCCGTGGGGAGGAGAAGGGAGCTGTAGGAGCAGGTCAGCCCTGGTCAGGGTTTTCCACGAGCTCTCACGAGTCACTAGATGTGCTCGGCGGGTCCCTGACCCTGGGTGCTGTGTTCAGCTTCAGCCTGGTTCTCTGCTACAGCAGGAGCCAGGGCCAGCCTTGGGGTCCTGCACTCTCTTGGGGGCACAGATCTGTCCCTTTGGCCTTCCCAGCGGCTTGAGGGGTGTGGGTCTGCACCCCCTGGAGCAGGCACCTTGTATTCCCCAGGACCCAGCAGCTCCAGGGAAAGCTCTCGCCTGCTGCTTTGGGCTCTCCTCTCTGTATCTTGCCCACACCTATTGCTGGGTGAGCAAGTTGGATGGGTTTGGGAATCCCACTCCTCACCTGGCCCTGACTCCCACCTTGCTCCCTCCTGGCAGCTCCTGGCCCTTGCCTGCAGGGAGGGGATGGGAGTTTCTCGGGCCAGTGGGTGCTTGCAACACCTGCAGAGTTGTTCTACCTGATTTCCTCACTTTTGCTGCCCCGTTCTCAGTCTTTCTTCAGGGCCCCTGGGATGCCTTTGGGAGTTCCCCAGGCTGTGGGTGAGTCACTGCTGTGTTTGCTGTGGGATGGCAGTTTGTCTTTGTGCCAGGAAACTGGTTCCCAGCGGCTGGCAAGAGGTACCACAGGTACCCCATGCAGATACCTGGCAGGCTGGTGGAGGGAACTGGGTGTCCCCCTGGGCCTTGGGGGCTGCTGCCATCCCCGCTGTGCTCTGGGCTGCCCAGTGTCATGGCTTTTCTCGATGGCCTCAGTCTGCCTTTCTGCATGGGCTCTTTGCAGGCACTGGGAGGGCCTTCATCCAGACTTCAGTGAGAGATCAGATGAAAGAGGTGGAAAATGAAAGTTTGCAAGTGAAATGAAGCCCCAAGGGCAGCTCACCTGAGCTGGTAGCAGTACTCGCTGGCCTGCTGCGGCACGTTCTGTCAGAGCTCAGGAGCTGCAGCGGCAGGCGTTGGCGTTTCCTCGTGGAAGCCCATGTCCCGTTGCCCGCTCGGCTCATGGTGCCCACATTCCGTGGTCCATATGCTCCTCTGGCTTCTCCCCTCTTGCCGCAGACACCGGGTTGGGGTTTGCTGTTTGTGTGTGCTCTTCCACTCAGAGCCCTTCCCAAACTACTTGTTCTGTCTCAGGCCTTGTTACAGCAGGAAATGCTGTCCGTGAACTCCAGCTGCGTTCTGCCCTTCCCAGGCACCCCCGGCACTGTTGATGCTCTTCCACCAGTTACACACTAACGGGGAGGATTTGTCCCACGGGTGTTTTACCAAGTTTCGAGTTCCCGCTGTGTTCTCAGATTCCAGTGGTGTCCACAGGTGGTTGTGTTGTTCAGGTCCACCAGCAAAGTACCTGCCAATAGCAGACACATGGTACTGGCCCAGACCTGTCATCTTGTCAGGGTTCTGCTACATCCCTGAGATTTGTCCTGTGTCCCTGCATCCCACGGAAGTTCTGGAGTTCCCTGCTCCAGTGGAGTGGTGGTGGCTCAGGACTGCCTGTCCGAGCCACTCTCTATCTTTGAGGGGCTTTCTCCTCTGCCCCCAAACTCATGGGAGCTTGCCTTCATAGCCTGGTGTGGGCCATCCTTCAAGCCCCAGAGCCCTTCCTGAGGTTTGGCTGTCTGTGGGATGTGAGAGGCTCAAAGGCCAGAGTCCTTTGTCACTCAAGGATGGTAACCTTGGCTCCAGCACCAGGCAGATCTACAGGCTAAGGAAAGTTATTCTGGCCAGACAGAAATGACACACAAGACTGCAGGAAGTTAAGTAAAATATAAACCAGGGTGTAGCAAAATTTCTTCCTTGAAGCTTTAGTGGCCATCACCTGCATCCACAGGGTTTGTTCCGGCTGCTCTGGCAGGAGCTCACACTGCAGCCTCCTCTGAACTGGCTCCTCCCCACAGTCACAGCATCATGAATGTGCTGCCAGGGTCACCGAGACATGCCAAGCATGGCCAGGAGCTGATCTTGGAGGGGCACGGGGAGCTGGGCAGCCATGCCCGGCTCACTGCTCCATGTGGCAGGTTGTCTGTGCTGCGGCACCCTCCTTCTCTTCCTAACACTTGGAATATTTCGCTTTCTTTGACCTAGTTCACACATGATGAATCAGTTAAACACAGACTGCCCATGCATGCACTTGGTGCCCCTGGCTCTCTTCCCCTGCAGCTCTTCCTTCATCACAGCACCTGTGGAACTCCTGTGTGGGTGTTGGACCCGGGATTCACAGGAGCTCTCTCTGCTGAGGGCTCAGAAGTCGCTGGCAGGTGACGTGTTGCTTCGCCCCTTTGTGTCCCTGGTGGTCCCCTCTTCCCTGGGACTCAGCAGCAGAACCTTCTTGTGCAGCGCAGGGTTCCTCAGCCTGCAGAGGAGCTCCCCGGCAACATTCCCTTCTCTGGACGGAGTTCCCAGCCTCTTCTACTTGTGGAAAAGCACATCCAGACCAGGTTCCCTCTCGTTCTGTGTTTCAGGACTCCAGAAACGTTCCTGTTTCCAGACAGGCTGGGATGGTCTGAGCCACCCACCAGCTCACAGCATGGAACTCCTGTCCTTGCTCTGCCTCTGTGAGGAGGAAGCTGAAATGCTGCTTGGGTGGCTCTTTCCTCTCTTAAGTTCCCATTGTGTGTCTTCTCCCATTTCTCTTGTCAAAGATGAGGGGATCCGTGACTTGGGTGAAGGTTGCATCTCTCTCTCAGACTGAGCTGTGGGTCATGGTTGCTGCTCTACCTGTGCAGCACCTTTTACACTTCCGACATTTCTGAGCTGCTTGTCTCAGAATAAGGTTCTGATCCCACTGGGGATGGGAGGGGGTCTCTCACGGAGCCCTCCAGCCGATCATCACCTGCATGGGCTCCACTCCTGCTCAGAGTGTAGGCGGGATGGAGGAAGTCACTGGGCCGCTGATGCCACCACTCTGCGAGCGTGGAGCTGGGAGGAGGCGGGCTGCCCCTTCTGGGATGCTGGAGCTCACCTGCCCTTCTAAGGGCAGCTCCTCCATGTGTTTCTGAAATCCTGTTCCAGAACTGCCAGCAAGCTCGGGCTGCTACGTGCCGTGTCACAGGGAGATGTCCTGGGCTGCAGATCTGAAATGCTTCCATGCAAATGTTGTTTCTGGCATGTCCCTAAGCCCCTGTCTAGTGGCTGCCCGCATTGCTGCCATGGCCAGGGTGGGAGTGAGCAGCCTTGTCTGGAAGAGATGTGTTGCTGATGTGGGTGCGTGGCTGCACGGTTGGATCTTCCTCTTGCCGTGAAGTCCAGTGAGGTGCCAGTGAAGCCCCTTGTGTTCCCAGGCACAGGCCACTGCAACCATGGCTATGGTGGTCTGCAGGCACGGGAGGTGTGTGCCAGCCTCAGGGTCTGCTCAGACAGACCTCCAAACCAGCAGCAGAGGTGGGTTTCACACAGAGCTTGAGCTTGGGGTGTGGCACTCCGTGCTTTAGGACATGGGAAAGGGGAAAGCTGGCCTGGGGACACGCATCCCCCCTGGCATCACGGCTGTCCTCATGAGACAGGGATGGATGAGTGGGACTTGGAGCTGTGCAGGCTCTGGGCTGCCTTGCAGCCTTGTGTCTGATGTGCTCAGTGGAGAGGAAGGGAGTGCCTGCCCAAGGAGAGTGACCCTGGTCCTGTGTTCTGGGAGCAGGCAGAGGTGCCCTAGCTGTGCCCCTCTGCTGGGCATAGCTATGTGGGACCCCGCTGCCCCAGGCCTTGTTCCACACCTGTGTTTCGAAGGGCTTCAGCTGGGTTTCTCTGGCCATTTGCTGCCCTTCTCTTTGATTTCAGAACTTGAACATTTTACTGGTGAAAAAACTAGAGCAGAAAGAGAGGAAAGGCTTCCCAAGCCCTTTTGTTGAGCAGGAGCAGTGCATGGCGTTGGATGTCCCTCTGAGAGGTTGTGAGCTCTCCGTCCCTGGAGGTGTTCAAGGCCAGGTCAAATGGGGCTTGGAACAATCTGGTCTAGTGGAAGTTGATCCTGCCCATGGCAGGGGGTTGGAACTAAATGGTTTTTAAGGTCCCTTCCAACTGAAACAATTCCATGATTTTTTGGATGTCACCCTATCCCAGTCCTGTGCAGCACTCCCTGCCCTGGCATGAGGCCACGTGGGGCAGCTGGTGTTCCTGCAGTCGTGCCCCCACGTAGCTTGTCTCTGACCTCTCTGACCATTCGTCTCCTCCTCCAGGCCACCAACGGTGGAGGAGCCTTCAGTGACTACTCCTCCTCTGTGCCCTCCACCCCAAGCATCAGCCAGCGGGAGCTGCGGATTGAGACCATCGCTGCCTCCAACACGCCCACCCCCATCCGCAAGCAGTCCAAGCGGCGCTCCAACATCTTCACGGTAAGCGGCACAGGGAGCCCAGGAGCTCTGGGGTGGGTTTTCAGCAGAGGAGAGGGGAAGGGAGTGGGTCACGGCAGCCTGACCCCACAGGCTCTCCTGCGCGGCAGCCCGTGCTGTGCTGGCAGGAGGGCCGGGCATGCAGGAGTGGGGGTGTGTGTGTGTGGGAGGGACCTTCTGTGTGCGCAGGGACCGTGGTGCTGCGGGCTGCTTCAGGCAGAGTGTGCGTGCATGGGGGAGCACCTGGGAGCAGGACATTCCTCGCACACGTAGGAGTGTGCAAGGGTGCAATCATGTGGGTGTGCAGCGCGTGTGAGCTCCTGCTCATTACGGGGAGTGCAGCTGTGCGTGCACAGCACCAGTGACTCTGCTCATCTTCTCCTTGGGGCTGCATACCCCGAGCGTGGCACGGAGCCCCTGGTCACTGGGCCTCCTCTTTGGTGCCGGTGATGCTGTGCCCAGTGGTGCTGTGCAGAGCTCAGCACCTGGCATGGGGTCCCACTCCCATTCCTGAATCCTGCGGCTGCGTGACTTGAGCAGCGCACGTGGGGGCTGCTATGGGTGTGGAGGGAGGGAAGACAGGGGAGGCAGCGAAGTTGTGGGCCCCAGGTGGAGCAGGGTACATTTGCAGCTCTCAGCTGTGCTGGTTGCCTTGCAGCCTGCCTCTCTGCACGCTCTCACACCATGCACACACCGTCCACGCAGTGTGCACAGTCCTGCCCTCACACTCACCCTTGCTCTGAGCACAGCCATGACTGTCCCCTCACTGTGAGCACACACGTGTCCCAGTCCCGTGTCTAGCGTAGGTGTAGCCTCTGTTCCCTGTGTACGTGTGCAGACTCCAGCCTTGCTCCTCTCCCCATGTCAATGTGCTTTCCAGCCACCATTGCTCAGCACACTGTGTCTGCTGTTTGTGGAACCGGCCACCACAAAGCCCTTGTACCTGTTGCTCCGTGTCACCCTTGTGACCAGCCACTATTGCTCTGAGCCCAGACCACACAAATTCAGTGTCCTATGCCCCATTCCTCTCACTGCACCGTTGGCATCCCAGATTCCCCACTCCTTGTGCTGGGAATGCGCCCATCTCCCTTGGCTTCTGACATCCTGGAAGCTTCTGCGCTGACCTCCCGAATACTCTGTGCATTCCCCCCGGTTGCATCTCATGCACCCCCAGCTCTGTGTGCACATCCCAGGCCCACGCTCACCCTGTCTGTGTGCTGTGGGCGGGTGGCCTGTGCTCCCCACCCCCTCCTGCCAACACACACCGCCCCTTGCAGCAGGTCCCCACTCCCAACGCATGGTTGTTCCCTCACTGCCTTCCCCTCCGTGTGCTCACCCCCTCTCGAATGCCCCGCAGCTGTCCCGTTGCCGTGGCCGTGCCTGCACTGCACGCAGCGCTGGCGGATGCTCGCCCCCGCCCCCCCGTTCTGTCGCTCGTGCTTGCTGCCGTGCCCCGGCGCGCGGGCGCTCACGCTGTGCCACCACCCATCCTGCTCGCCGCGCGCCGATGCGTCTGGACTCGCCGCCGGCTCATGTTCACGCTCTCTGGAGCCCCATGCTCGCTCACTCGGGGTGGGCACGCGCTTGGGGGAGGAGGAGGGCGGCTTGCTGCGGGGCTTACGCTTGTTCGCTGTGGGCGTCATCATGCGTGTAGGACTCTCACGTGCTCACTCATCCTGGGCTCACGCTTGCTCTGTGCCGCGGGCTCCCCTGTGCTCGGCCGGCGCGCGCTCACTCGCCGCGGGGCTGGGGCTCACCTCACCTGCTTGCTCGTCTGCTGGTGCACATCCATGGCTCACGTTGACGTCTTCACCCATCTGGTCGTGGCAGCAGCAGCAGCTCCCGACACTTCCCGCAGTGGGACAGGACCAGGAAGGGTGGGAAGGGAAGGAAAGGGCAGGCTGTTTTCTGCCACTAGCTTTTCCCAGGCAGGCAGTGCAGGTGTAGCCAGAAGCCCTCCTCCTTGTGGGGTCCCCAGGTGGGCACAGGCCTCTCCGAGGTGCAGTGCTCGGCCCTGGGAGCTGCTGCAGCCCCAGTCCCGAGCTATGCCTGACTCCTTTGTTCCTCTTCTCCTCTCCTCCTCCTTTCCTCCTCATCCTCCCCATTCTCCTCCTCCTCTTCCTTCTCCTTCTCTTCCTCCTCCTCTCCTCTTCTACTCCTCTCTTCTTCTTCTCCTCTCCTCCTCTCTCCTGCTCCCCTCCCACTCCCCACTGGATCGCACCCCCCAGGGGGGTCTGTGTGCCCCAGAGCTCCCGGTGGTGACAAGCTCTGCGCCCACCCGCGCCTTGAGGCGCTCACCCACTCCTGGCCCCCAGCCCCAGCCCCGACTGCTGCTGCCGCCGGCACCCACTCCGTGGCCTGTCCGTGCTGTCCGCTGGCGCCCATCACTGACAGACTCATGTCCGTGTTCTGAGTATAACTTGCCAAACTCTTTATTCTTTCGATATTTGCAGATATGTGCCACTGTTTCCAACTTTTCATCAACAAAAAGGCCTTTCCAACTCCTTCCAAATTAGAAGATCCAGGTGGTTACACACGGCACCTCTGTACAAATTCTCTCACTTTTCATTGCCTCTCCAGGGCCGGATAAGGGATGGGCACTGGGATTGATCTAAGATTAGAGGCTCGCCCGCCCTCCAGCCAGCATGGGTCCCCCCCTCGGAGACACGCAGGAGCCTTTTAAATCCCCCCAATATAAAGTCTAGGAAGCGCTGAGACGGCCTGCGCCTGCACTTTAAGCTGGGACATTTCTGGGCCTGCTGGATGCTGTCTAGGCACTGCCCTTTCTCGGGGATGCCAGGCGGATGACCCTCCTGGGACGGGAAGACCTGCAGACCCACTGGGACCGGGCGACAGCCGCACATGGAGCTGGATGGGCCAAAAGACGCTTTGCTGCTGCCTGCGGGAGCCGCTGCAGCGCCTGCCGCTAGCGCTCCGCTCCTTCTTCCCTCCTGCACCTCTGCAGCCTGCATGGACTCCTGCTCCTTCTCCTCTTCTCCTCGCAGCCGAGCAGCCATCTGTGTCTCTTTAGTTTTCTTCTCTTTTGATCTCTTTGTTTGGTTCTGGGCCCAAAAGCCGGTGAATTAGTGTCCCAGGCGCGCGGGGCTCGTATCCCTTTCTGATCCAAAGCACACGGGGCCCTCCTGGACTGAGGGGGTGTGTAGGACGCTCCAGAGAGACGCTGCCGCTGCCTCCTGCCATTGTTGTGATTCTGAATGTATTGGTTGTGCTCCATGCCATGTATGACTTGGTATTTCCCTCTGTCCTAAGCACTTTGAATGAGTTCTTGCTCAACAGACTGTAAATTTCATATTGTATTTATCAGAGTTTGCTCTCCCCGCGGCCCTCGGGCACTGGTGGGTCCTGCTCTCGCCGCTCTAGACGTGTGGTAGATATTTATTGTCCATGCTCTTTTGTAAGGGGCTGGTATCTCTGCCCGGTGACCTGTGCTACTTTGTATGGTGCAAGTGTGTTACCAGAATAAATCTGTTGGATTAGTAGAGGTGTGAGTTCCTTCACTGCCTGAGCCTCTCCTGCTTCCATCCATGCTCCACCTGCATCCCATGCCATTTTTGTCTGTCGCCATGTCCTGTGTGCCCCACGGGAGGGGGGGCCACATAGCCCCGCTCTGCCAGGAGGAGGACAGCTCTGCTTGCAGTGGGGGGAGAGGAGAGCTTGCTGGGGGGCTGGGCTGGAGTGTCCCGAGTGTCCCTGGAGGGGCTGGGTGAGGGCCCGGCTGCTCTGTGCGCTGGGAGAGCTGGCCTGGGGGAGAACAGAGTGGTCTGGTCTGGCCTGGAGCCTGCTGGGGATAGGGGACCGTGCGTTTTGGTCTCCCGTGCCCAGCTCTAACGCACCTGTGTCTCTTCTCTTCCAGTCTCGGAAGGGCGCGGACCCGGAGCGCGACAAGAAGGTGCCGGAGTGTAAAGCGGACAGTATTGGCAGCGGGCGGGCCATTCCCATGAAGCAGGTTCGATGCTCCCCCTTCGCCCCGCTGCGAGAGCAGGGTCCAGGGAGTGTGGGCTGGGGGCCTCTGCTCAGCGCGGGCCCGCTGGGGGCCGGTCGGTGCCCCTCTGCCTCGGGGGCTGCCGGGTCCAGCAGCGAGCGTGGTGCTGGGGGTGCTGGTGTGGGCCCTGTGCCGTGGGTGGGTGGGGGGCTGCTGGGGGGGCTGCTGGGGGCTGCGGCAGGGCGCTGCTGTGGGGCTGCGGCGGCGGCTGCAGAGCGGTTCCAGCAGATGGCATCCATGCCCCACGCCCGCTGCAGCCCCGCCACAGCCTCTCTCTGCTCCTTTCCTGCTCCTCTCCTTTGCTGTTCCTTTCCACTCCTACTCCTGCTCCTGGCAGGACAGGAAGGGGGTTCCCCTCCTCAGGGGCTACTGCAAAAAGCTGTGAGCACAGTGCCCACACTGTGAGCTGTTGGGAATCTAAGGGAGGCGCTGCTTCCTCCAGCAGCAGTGCGTTCTGCTCCTGCCTGCTGGCTTCCAGGGAAGCTTGAACTGCCTGGAACCAATCCAGAGCGTTGCCTGCCCTTGTGTCCGTCACTGGCAAGCAGCGATGGGTGATGTCGAAGCGGTGTGGATTGGCTGGATGGTGTTTCCACCAGGATTTCCTTGCATTACAGGACAGACTGATCCATATGCTGCGTGGCAGTGCCTGGTTGTGCTCCTGCCTTGCATGTCATGCCCCCATTGTGGATCCATTTTCCCCCGACAGTCCCTGCTGGTCTCTCTGTGCCCCACGTGCCCCCCAGCGCTGCCAGGGCTGAGTTGCACAGAGCCAGTTGTGTCTCTGCATTGCAGGAATGCTGGGACGTGAGGCAGGAGAGTAGAGTCTACATCCCCACCAGGTTCTGGCTGCCTGGTACCATTCCATGCTGAGATTCCATGGGGAAGGACTCAGGCCAGGCTAGCTGAGGAGTGGAGTGGTGGGTCAGAAGAGAGAGACCCTGCTCACTGCTGGAGCTGCCAGAGCTCCTGCCCTTCCCCGCCCATGGAGTAATCCTGTGGCAGGTTTGTGCAGGGCTGTTGGTGCCCCGGGCAGGGGGGGTGTGCTGAAAGGAGGGTGGTGCTGGGAAGACAGCGTTGGGAGGATCGGGTCTGGGGCCAGAGGGAGCAGCGACAGGAGAAGCAATGCCAGGGTGGGGGCTGTGGGATCTCACGCATGGGGGCTCTGCTCCTGAGGTGCCCAAGTTTGGCACAGCCCCACAGGAAGAGGCAGCCCAGCTGCATGCTGGGCCATGCCCCGCTCTGTGCAGCGCAGGGCCTGTTGGCGTGCAGCGGGCCGCTGTTTGTGGCGGGTCACTGTTGGTGTGCGGGGGTTCATTGGCCTGGGGTGGGTTGCTGGCTGTGGTGGGTCGCTGGTTTGCAGTGGCAGTGCCCATATGCTCTGGTTTGGGGTCAGCCCAGCCCGGGCAGCAGGGGAAGCGGCGGGTGGCTGTTCTGTGGTGAGGTAGAGGAGGCAGAGAGTAGAGCAGCTGGAGTCCTCAGTGACACCTGACTCGGTTCCCCAGAACCTGCTGCTGCCTGCCGGAGGGCTGGTCCTGGGAGGGCCCCTGCCCCCCCTCCCTCCCCCCCTTCCCTTCCTGACAGCCTTTAGTGCCTGGACCTTTGGGTTCCTTTTTCCAGGATCTCCCTCCACTCGGCAGGACAGGATGATTGCTTTACCTGCTGCTGTGTCTCCATGCTGCTGATAGGGCCCCTCCTTGCCTGATCTGCCAGAGGCTGTGTTGGTTTAGTGGGATTAAGTCATTCCGTGCTGTAGGCAGGGCAGTGCTGTTCCTGTGTGAAATGGGGAGAACTGGGACCAACGGAGGCCCAGGTCTGCAAACACAACCTGTACATCCTTTCTGGGCTTTGCAAGGAGGAGGAGATGCCAAACTGCTGCCTGGTTCAGGACTAAGTGGAGGCAGCAGCAGCTCATGAGGAGAGCCTGGGCAAAGAGTTTCCATGGGAGACCCAGATCCATGCTGGGTTCAGGACTGTAGCCAGAGTGGCAAGAGGTGATTTCACAGAGATCAGGGATCCTGGCAGTGTTTTTACAGGAACATACATGGGGGGAGGTGGTGTTGGACAGGTGGACACTAGCTTATGCCAGCAGATAGCCACATGTGGCTTGTGGAGGAGGGGTTGTCAGGGGGTCCAGAGTGAGGTTAGTGCTGCAGTTTGGCACATTCCAGCCATGGCCCTACGCCACAAGGAGTGATGGCTTGGTACCACCAATGGGGAGAGGAGCTCCCAGGAGTTGTAGCTCTGTGTCACAAAGACTCAGGACAGGGGACGGTCTCTCTGGTCTCTGGTATGGACCTGCCCCTTCTGGGAGACGGTGGAGGTCTCATTGCTTGCTGTCTCTGCAGGGCAGTGGGAGAGTGGGGCCTTTAGTCACACCGCCCAGTGGTCCTGCCCAGCCATGAGAGCAGAGAAGCTGGTGGGTTTGGGGCTGTGCATGGCAAATGTGCAGGATCTCCTGCCTGGGTTTGCGGCCAGCATTGCCCTGTTCGCTTCCCTTGGCATGGGCACCGCTGGGCTGCCGTGTTCGGTGCTGGAGCTGCTGGCAGCTTGCCTCAGGAGCAGTTGGGTTCCTCTGCTTGGAAGACTGAGGCTGGTCCGTGCTTACGTTGCTGACTGATGGCTGAAGGCAGCGAGTGCTGTGGGGCAGCAGCCTCCCCCATGACACCCATGGCTGCAATCACTGTGATCCACGGTCCTTTCCTGGCCTCTATGAGGACACAGCAAGCTTTGGGAAGCGCTGGCAGCCCTCCTCAGCATGCGAGGCCTGGGTTTGCATGGAGTCAGGAAGCAGGAGGCTGGGCTGGGTGTTGCAGAAAGGAGAAACATTGAGGAGACTTGGGTGAGGAGCGATGCGTGTTGCCGATACAGGGTGCTTGGTTGTTGCTTGTCTCCACCTTCTCCAGCACAGCACCTCTGAGTGACCTGATCTGTCTCCCTCTTGCACGTCTGGAAAAGATGGAGCTCCCCAAGGGGATAGGTGAGACTGTGGGTGTTGGGGCCCCCCACACCTGGGACAGCACCTACACACCCTCCAGGCAGCTGGTGCCTCTGCCAGGGCTGCTCTGTGCCAGGGACTCAGGGTCCCACAGTGTCCTTTCGGTGATGGACCTGCAAGGCTGGAAGAGTTCCCTCATAGCTGGACGCTTGTCTCTGAGAAGTGGGTTAATTAGGCCGGGAGATGAAGCTTCCTCAGCTGTTTGTTACCAGGAATGAGCTCCTAATTGCACATCTACCAGATCTTTCTGGGAAGGCCGCATGGAGCGCACTGACAGCCCGGGGGTCCCCTGGCCCCTGGCCTGGCTCTGCTCGGGCCGTGCACTCCAGCAGGGCCCAAGGCGGGTGACTCCTCCTCCTTGGGAGCTGGGATCATGCTGAGAGCTTAGATTACATTTAAATTGCCATTTGCATTTTCCAATCAATACGCGACTTCACAATTAAGTTTGGTGTTAAAATTCTTAGCAAAAAGTGAGTGGAAGGGAGATTTGTGGAGTAAACGAGTCCTCTGGGGGCCATCGCCGCTCCCTGCTTCATTACGCTGCATATTGCTGCTGCTGCTTTTACTGTGCTCCAGCACAGCCCAGCGCGGCACAGAGCCGGGCACGGCCCACGGAATGCCGGGAAGCGGATGAAGAGTGGGGAGAGGAAGAGGGTCGGGCTCTTCTGCCGTTCGTCTTTGTCACCTCCTTCCCTTTGTGTGTGACATGGGAAGAAACTTGTGGAAGAGTTATTTCCTGTAAGTCTTCCCACGCGGCGCAGAGGGAGGTTGAGGAGCACCTGCGTGAGCCGGCACAGGGCTCTCGGAGCCGCAAGGAGCCTGGCTGGGAGGCTCTTGGGGAGCATGCACAGGAGCATGGGTGGACCACGGCCTCAGCTGTGGGTTGTTCCCACTTTTGGACTCCTTTTCCTTCTGGCCTGCAAAAAGGGGCTGTAGTTCTGGGTCCTCCTTTCTGGCTTGGAGTTTGGTTGTGCTTCAGTTTGCCAGGTTTGAGGCTGACCTAACTGCAGCCAAACTGCTCTCTACAGACAGCATGTGTTTGGGGCAGGCTGGGAGTGCTGGAGTAGGTGTTTCATGGCATCAAGGTGCATCGGGTTGAAGACACATCAAGGAGAGGAGCTGTTCTGCAGGATGTGTGGGCAGGTCAGGCTGTGGAACTGAGCTGGGTTTGAGGCCAGAAGAGGGATCATCATGCCCAGAAGGGATCATTACATGCCCAGGAAGAATCTTCATGCCCCAAAGAGATCACTGTGTCCAGAAGGCATTGTCATACTCAGAAGCCAGAGGATTCCACACAGTGACTTTGAGTTAGATCTGTAACCTCAGCCTGGTCTGGAGCAGATTTGTGTGAAAGATACCGAACAGATGTTCTGAATTACAGAGAATTCACCAATTACCTGGGTGAGCTGGTGGATGTTAAACTGGCTTTGTATGGGAGGAGAAACAATCATTTTCATACACGGTGTGGGAAATGTGTGGCCCAGCTGTGGTGTTAGAGGGGACAGTTTTGGGTAGGTCCAGACCCAGGGTGCTGAGGAAACGCAGGTACTGCTAGCTGTGTGTGGGAGGACAGCACACAGGAGCAGGCAGATGTCCTGGCCCTGGCACGGCATGGCTGCCACCTCATCTGGGAGGTGCAGGGACATCAGGATCCCATCTCCAGTGGGGAGGACCAGTGTCCATCACTGCAGGTTTTGTGAAGAAGTTGGAGTGACATGGTACGGCTGAGCCTGTCCAGAGAGGGAGGGGTGAGGTGACCTCCCAGCACTCCTCCAGCTCTACTTTGCTGTGACAGTCTCACAGAGGGGAGTTAACTCTGTCTGCCCTGTCTGACCCCACAGGCGCTGCCAGACTGAGGCACCTTTCCCACAGAGCACTGGGAGCTTGGGAGCTGCTCAGTGATGGCACATCCAGCCCAAGAGCTCACACATGGGCTGCTCCCACCCAGTCCCGTGCAGGACCAGCCCTGACAGCCCACTGCAGGGTTCTGCCACCTGGCCCCTGAGCAGGACTGTGCCTGCTGTCCTCAGCAGCTCACTTTGCCCAGCGAGGAGGCAGTTGGGGTTAAGGACCAGTCACTGCACTGATTCACACCACGCAGTTGCCACATTACTTTTAGGTTTTCTGGTTTTATGTTTTCTTGGAGTTCATTTGAGCAAGACATTGATGAACTAGTCTGAGTCAGATGCAGGTTGGCTGGACCTCTGTAAGTCCTTCTGTTGGACACAGGTTTGCCATTTTTAGCCACACTTGTTCTCAGACATGGGTATGTTTTGAGACTGGCACTTGACTGGTTCTCATTCCATCCATTACTGGCTCTGTGGACTTTGTACAGTTGGTGTTTAAGGGTGTTGCTGCTCAGTTAAAGACCTGACAGAAAGCTAAAAACACTTGTCAGCACAGTCACTCCTGCCATCAGATACTGTGTTTTACCCAGGGTAGAACCAGGCTTCTCTAATGTCCTGTTTGCACCGGCTGACATTAGCTGCTCTCCTCTCCTCTCGTTCTTTCCCCATCACTCTTTGCCATAGCTTTTCCATAGATTTGCTTGGTGTGAGTGTCCAGCCATGATTCCAAGGGTCATTGCTTGCCCCCTGGCAGAACCTGGCAGAGCAGGAACTGTTGGTCAGCTGCCACATTCTGTGCCATGTTCCCATCAGCACCTTCTGACTACTACTGAGTGAGTTCTTCAGCTCATTTCCTTTGAGCTCTTGAGGGCAAGGTATCAGATTCTGGCAAGGGATCCAATCCTGACAAGGGATCTGATCCTGCCCACACATAGCTTTGCCCTAGTCGCTCTGTTTCGCTGTCTCGTCCCTGCACGTGCAGGAGGCAAATCCTTTTCCTGCTGTTTGCTGCCTGAGCACCGAGTTGGAGTGGTTATGGGGCACTTCTGCCTGTTCTGCACCATTTATTGCTGATTTCACGGTCACGTCTGGCAGCGTTGTCCCCCTGCATGTGCCAAACCCCACCACTTTGTGCTGGGCCTTTGCACCATGCAGGCGCAGCAGCTCAGTCTCCAGGCACTGGGATGGGGCCCCCAAATATGCCGAGGCTGGCAGGGCTGAGACTTTCTGCCCAGGTTTTTGAGGAGGGGCTGGCCTGGGGCCCAGATTTTTGCCACGTTAGGAACAGGCAGTCTGGGTGTCTGTCCAGACAGCACTTTCGGAGGGCCCAGGCCCAACAGTTGGTAGATCCAGCTTTTTCCCAGACTCTGTTATTCATTCCTACTTTTGTCCCCCCACGCTGTTGTTCCCTCCCTGCCGACAGAATGCTTGATGTCCTCTCCCTGCTCCAGAGCCCTTGCACCTGGTGTCTTGCCCCAGCTTCCTTCTCCCTCTCCACTTCTGTCCTTACCTGGTACATGATGAGTTGCTGCTGGAGGTAGATTTCCTGAGGAGGCAGAAATGGATGGGGAGAGGATGAGGAAGGTCTGTGCTCTGAGCCTTGGTTCAGATCAATGGAGTTAGTTCTGGGTTACCCTGGTGGGAAGAGGGAGTTCAGCACGTGTGAGTGCAATCATTTCCTGGCCCTGGGAGCGTGTTGTGCCAGAGACAACAGGGTGGGTCTCATGTAAAATCTTGATGAGAAAAGGGGATGACCCTAACTCAACTGCCCAGGGCCTGCACTCCCTCCTGCCATGTGTCCCTACTCTGTTTGACAGCTCTCAGGATCACAAGCAGGCGAGAAAATGTGCATCTCTTGGGAGACCTGTATTTGGAGTGTTGTTTCTCAATTGGCCCCTGCCTGTCCCCAGTTTTCCCTGCCTTGACTATCCCTCTGTGCTTTGGGTGGTGGGAGAGAAGGTCTGGGAGCAACCTGTGTCTGTGGGAGTGAGGTTGGCTCCTGCCCTGTGTGGGCACTGCCCTTCGGCATTGCTCGGAGGGAGTGGTTTTGGGACACCAGGGGATGTGATGGGTCCCTCAGAGGACCTGAACATTGGCATTGACATGTGGAGGTCATTATCCCTGAAAGGGAGGGGGCTGTCTGTGGGCACTGAGGGGTTGGTGAGGACAGGGTGCAGCCCAGGGAAATGCGGTGGGAAAGCCAACCTAGATGTTTTCTTGAGTCTGCTCATCGTTTCTTCTCAAAGACCAGTCTCCAAGGGGCAGTGCTGGAGTGGAGCGTGAGGTGCCTGGACCAAATGCCATCTGAGACTCTTCACTCCTGTCTTTTAGGGCATTCTCCTCAAACGCAGTGGCAAGTCCCTCAATAAGGAGTGGAAGAAGAAGTACGTGACGCTGTGTGACAATGGGGTCCTCACCTACCACCCCAGCCTGCACGTGAGTACTGGGCTGAGTGGAGGAGCAGGGTGGGACAGCGCAGTGCCCTTCATGCTGTGGCTGCTGCCATCATGGCAGAGAGGGGCGGGGGAAGAGTTTGGTAGCAGATGGAAGTTCTGGGCTCTGCCCTGTGCAGGAGTTCAGTGTTGGCCACCTCCAAGGCAGCATTTTCAGCAGACCTGGTTACCAGGGTCTGGAGGAGACTCTCTCTCCTGCAGGCTGTTCGTTCAATGCTAAGCTGGTGGAAACACGCTCTGTGCAGGATTACACTGGGGAGCTGCAGTTCTCTCCTGTTTGCCTACTCAGTCAATTAAAGCGGGGCCTATGCTGCAGCCAGATGAGGAGCAGGCAGAGAACTCTTTGCAGCCATATCTGATGGTGCCATTTGGGTGTGGAATAATTTTCCTGGCTGCTAGGTGTTGGGTAATGGAGATGAGGTGCCTGTGCGGAGCCTGCTGAGCTGCGCTGCCGTCGGTGCCGCTCTGATCCTTCTCTCCGCTTGGCTCAGGCACGCAGCTGCCGCCCCATCCATCTCTGTCGCCTCCCCACTGTGGGGCTAATGGCTTCTTCCCTATTCCCTCTTGAGCACAGTTTGCTGCTGTGGCAGCAGCCACGGACAGACACACCTGTGACACAGGCCCAGCACCTCTGCCAAGGACGTACTGCCACAGGACAGACAGACGGGCGGTGGCTGGGGGGCACAGGGTGGTTGAGGGGGCTGCAAGGAGAAGAACAAGGTGCTGCAGCTCTTGTGAATGTTCCCAGGCCCTCAGTCTGTCCCCGATCTCCTCAGATGTGTGGTACTGGAGTGCCCCAAGCCTCAGTCTTTCTCCTCTTTGCTAACCCTGCACCCTCACTCCAGGGTTTACCGTGCTGGGTTATCCAGCTCCGGAGCCCCTGGAACCCTCCTGTCCTTGAACTGGAGACCCTACTGTTGCATTTCCTTTCTCTAATTTGTTGGAGCTTTTTTTTGTAGTCCTCAATCCCCGTACTGTGCTTGTGGTCTACAGTTCTCTAGCTTTGTAACCTCAGTTTTTTTGGAGCCCCAAACCAGGAGGGAGTGGCTGCTGCTGCCATCTCTGCGTGTGTGCTCACCTGTGCGTATGGGTTTATTGTATTTCCACCATGGACTGTTGTTACCATCAGCTGTAGAGGCAAAGCAATTTCTGGGCTATTGTTTAGCCACTCTCAGATGCTGCTGCTGCCACACACCAGGTTTCTCTCCTGTTTTCACCATCCCTTCCTCGGGAGGTGATCGAGATTGATGCCACTCGCTTTCCTTCCTGCACATCAGTGTTTCATTTCATTACTGCATTGCCCTGAGAAAAAATCTGGTTTGCTTCCAGCTGGTGCCACTGGTGACCCACAGCCCATTGCTGCAGGTGGTACGAGTTGGGCCTCTCCTCCCCAGTTTCCACAGGGAGCTCTGAACCTTGCACCTGAGATAGGAGCTGTATTGCCCGATGTGTTTACCTACAGCGAGGGTGGATTACACGTGGGCACAGTGCCCAGCCTGTCTGCTGCAAGGCTGCGGTTCTGCGTGCTCCCCTGTGGCATCGCCTGCCTAAGAACTGGGGAACGGACCCTGGCACCCACCATGGTGCCCCATTGTGTACTGCAGTTTTGGCAGCAAAGCCTCTTTGCCTCCCTTTCCCTCTGGTGCCTGGTGTACGACCTGCTTGGAAGGGATAGGTGCAGGGACAAATAGGAGGAAGAGGTAGTCCTGAGGAGGATGTCCCGTTGTATCTGCTCCTCCCCACCTTCCAGAGTTAAACCAAGAGGTGCTGTGGTGGATTTGGGCCCTGTGGGCGAGGCAAAGCTCCCATGTCCCTTCACAGGATGACACAAGCAGAGCACGTTAGGGCTGGAACAAACCTGTGCTCCCGAGGATGGGCACATACTCTGCTATTGCTTCAGTGTGGCAGCAGAGCCCAGGCTGGCTGGTGAGGGGGGCTGTGGGCTGGAACAAACCACAGAGCCTCAGCCAAGGGGACATGGCAGCATCCAGTTGTTGCCATGGGAAGACCCAGCTTCTTCCCTGCGTGTGCTGCCATATATCTGGGGGACAGCAGAATTCTGGGTGAGCAAAGAGGTCCCTGGGGGCAGGCTGAGCCTTGCAGAAAGAGAGTCGTCCCTGTCCATCAGGATGTTCAATGCCCCAGGGCATTTTTGTGCTCTTTTTCTGTCCCAGTGGCTGTTCCTTGGCATGAGTCAGGGCAGTTCCTGGCTTGTCTTCTCTTCCATCTCTGTTACATTCTCTCCCTGTCCCTCCTGGGATGGGTGTCAGGACCCCAGAGATCAGCAGCCCTAATTTCTTTCTCCTCCAATGTGCATCTGGCCAGGATGTGTCCGTGCCCCATTGGATGGAGGTTAGGGCCTGGCTCTGGCCATGCTGATTTTACCAACCAAAGCTTCCTGGTGGAGCTCTTCATCTGTTTGTGGGAGTTCATCACTCAAGCCTGTTTCTGGGTCTGGATCATGGCACCTCCAGCCCAACTTGAAAGTTTCCTCAACTGTAAACTCCAGGTTTGCAGTCATGGGCTGGCAAAGCGTGTGCTGGTGAGCTGGCCCTGGCCCTAGAATTGCTTTCCTGATGGAAGCAAATCTGTCTTGACCACCAGCCCGGACTCATGCTCGGGACCTGTGGCGCAGTCAGTGGGTTCCTGCCCTGAGGTGCCACCTCTGCCTCTGCACTGGAGCCGTTGGTGGCTTCAGGGACAAGCAGGGTGCCTGGAACTGGAGGCAGGAGTGCTGGGGGCCTGATCCCTGGATTCAGCAGGGCTTTTCTTGTTGCATCTGTATTTTTACCTTTCTATGAGTGTGTTCAGCGACAGGAAAAGAACGAGTTGTGTGAAGAGCCTGGTGCAGTTTCCCATCACTTCCCCAAAGCCTTGGAGAGAATTCTGCTGCTGGGAAGGTGCGTGGCTGAGCCCAGGCTCGCCGGCCGCGCTGCACAGAGCCAGGGAAGCAGCTCCCATTTTGCAGCCAGTGGAGCCATTCACACAATCACCTTCTGTTAATTCTATCTGCAACATCAATTAAATTGTTTGTAGAAACTAATTGAATGTGGCTTAATCACACATCTTAATAGCTTTCCACGCTTTGAACTCGTTGTTAATTCCAGTAATAAAATGAAATGAGAGAACTGGCTGGGTAATTAGCGAGGAGGCTTGGGAAGAAATTGCTGTTTTATGGTGGGTAATAAAAGCCGAGCGCCAGTGACCGCTCGCTCCGGCAGGCAGCCGGCGACCGCGGCAGTTGTGCTGAGTGAGGGAAAATCCTCCAGCCCCTCTGAGGGTCCCTGCCCAGGGCTGTCACCAGGTCTGCACCCAGCTGGGAGCAGCTTGGTGTGGTGTTTGCTTAGGCTGGTGGTCTCAGAGTCACCCAGGGTACTGGATGGTGAGTGCCAAGGGCTGAGGCCAGGCTGCCTGGCCCCTGGGAGCATGGGAGGGTGTGCTGTGAGGACAGGATGCCTGCATGGGGGTCAGTGGAAAGAGCGGAGTTCAGACCAGGGTGTGAAGGTGCCATGGGAGAATATGACCCTTGCTAATAGTCACCTGAGAGCACAGAGCATGGCCTGTGCAGGCCCTGTCACCTGCTTTTGGGTCCAGGATGGGAGGGTTGTTGCTCCTGAACTGAACTTGTTCATGTCTTTACCTTCTTGGGTGTGGAAGCAGACAGGGACCATCTCTGAGTTAATCTTTTTGGTGACCTCCTTGTGAACTGGAGTAAACCCAAGCCCCCTGCAGCAGCCGCAAGCTTCCCCTGGACAGCTCTGGCTCCTCTCCTGATGGCAGCACAGGAGCCCAGGGATGGTGTCCCCACCTCTCTGTTCTCCCAGAGCCTTGAGCTTCAGTGTTGGTCCCTGCTCCCTCGGGCTCTGACCAGCAGTTCCCCTCTGTAACAATGGTTGGGTTTTCTCCTTCTGAGGGCACAAACCTGAGGAGGAGTTGGCCTCAACAGAGAGGGCTGAGGAAGAACCACAGTGCCTTATGGAGCAGGGAGGGATGGGAGGCACAGGAAGGAACACAATGCTTGGGAGAGATTGGAAGTCTGCACCCTCATTCTGACTGAAAGCTGAGATGCTCTTGGGAGACAGGGCAGAGTGATAGTTACAGTCTGCACATGGGGTTTTGGTTGTATAATAAATTGTGTACCAGAGGAAATGGTGGAAGCACCAAGTTTTGAATAATAGGAAGCTCTGCAGGTGAATGAGCAAGGGAGTTACCTGTGTTCTGTTGGTTTGGGTTTGTCTTATCCCAGCTGTGACCTGAGAGGGAATTTCTAGGTGTCCCATTGCTTATACTGATATGATATGATATTATTATATTATATTATATTATTAGCTGTTGCAGTTGAGTGCTGAGATTAAACAAGGGAGGATAGGGAGGAGGAACTGCTGGCCACCCGCGTGCCCTTTGGCTCCATCTGATCTCTGTTCCCCAGCCATGCTTTCCCAAATGGGCTTGTCCTGGCATCCGACAGGGCTTCGTGCTGATCCTGAGCACGGGGGAGCTGAGCATGTGTGGCTGGGGCAGGGCTGATCCTCCACCCTTGTGCCTCTCCGCTCCAGGACTACATGCAGAACGTCCATGGGAAGGAGATCGATCTGCTGAGAACTACGGTGAAGGTCCCGGGCAAGCGGCTCCCCAGGGCCACGACGGCGGCAGCGCCCAGCGCCAGCCCCAAGGCCAACGGGCTGGCCAAGGAGCGGAGCAGCTCGCAGCTGGCAGGAGGCACAGGTAAGAGCTGCTGTGGGTGGCACAGAGCCAGCGGCCGTCCCTCCTGCAGTGCGTCAGCAGCCCTGGGCTTTGCTGAGCTGAGAACAGAACCTGTCTGAAGCGTCCTGCTTTCACCGCCCTCGGGGAGTCCCTTCGGTGGGCGTTAGCATTTCTGTGCAGGTCCCAGGTAAGCTGCCCATAGGATTTTGTGCTGGTTGGTGTCAGGACAGAAGAATGTCAAAGGGTTTAACTGGCAGTGTGAACCCCTGAGGAATTTCCTCACCCCGAGGAAAGTGTTGAGGCTGATGAGCTGCTACACGTGGTGGAAGCTGCTGCTCCATAAACCAAAGAAAATCCCAACTAGGGTGACTCTTGGTCCCTGACAAGTTGTCTTCTGTTTCTTTCTGGTTTTGGCACCCTGTTTCCTCCTCACTTTCCCCCGGAGAAATGGTGAAGATCTGGTTTGGGATCATCACTCTGTGCACATTGAAGAGGGGCAGTTGCCCCAGAGTGTGATGAGGTGAGGCTGGGAGGCTGGCTGCCCCCCAGCCTCTCACAGAGTTCCTGCCATGCTCCTCCTTGCTGCTGCTGCCACAGGAGGTTCTCATCCTGCCTGGGGAAGCTGTTGAACTTGGGGCCTTCCTGCCCACATTTCCCAGGGCCTTCACTGCGTCCTTGGGGCTGGTGTCCTTTGCCAGGGTGGGCAGTTTCCACCTGCCTTCTTCCCAGCTAGCTGTTGGCACAGTCTGGTGCACAGGTTATGGACAACATTCTGGGATGCTGAGGGAGTGCTGGTGGTGCTGCTGATCGCAGAAATCCTTCCAAATCCAGTGCTGCCACTTAGGGTGAGCTTGGGTGACCCATCCCCATCTTGTTCATTCCTGCTCTGCCCTGTGGCCGGGGTGCTGTCAGCACAGTGCTTCAGAGCGTCCCGGGGCTGAGGGGAGGTCTGATGCAGCTGGGTGAGTGTGCAGTCCTTGGCATCACACACACAGGGAATGAGGCACAGTAACATCTCTGCTCACATGGTGCCAAGGAGGACATAAGGAGCCCTCCCAAACCCAAACTGCTGTTCTTGTCAAGTCAGAAGTTGTCTGTGGATAAACTGTCTGTTCTGACCAGGGCTGCGAGCTCTGCCTGTTCCTTGCCATGGCTCTCCACTGTACACTGACACTCTTTCACCACCACCACCACCACCACTCACGCTCAGTGTGCCCCAGCATGGGGACAGTTCCTGATTCTGGACGGGGACACTGCCTGCATGTCAGAGGTGCCTTGTCTGAGCTCTGACTTAGCAGAGGTATCAGAGCTGGGGGAAGGATTCAAACCACAGAGGAGCTTATGCTGATGTCAAACCAACCGCTCACGTAACCCCATATCCTACTTCCAGCAGTCGTCTCGGTGCTGTTGGGCTCGCAGGAGCGGGTTGGGATGTGCCTGGATTACTGATGACTGCTGCTGGAAAACCAGTGCCAAGGAGCGAGCATGGCATGAGACCCTTCAGTCTGGGCGACAGAGCTGGAGCAGACGCAGTGCGTGGGGGCTGGACTTAGAGCAGGTTACACAGGAGAGGAGATGCGGTTTCTTAGCAGGGGGGAAATGAATGTTGGAAGAGTTTATCTGGAGAGCAGTTGGACTTAGTGCTGCCTGAAACCTTTAGAATGAGACCAGTTTTCTGTTCACAAGACATGCTCTGGTCCACCTTGTGGGTGTTGCTGTGCGTGTGTGTGCAGGGGGTGGGACCCTATGGTACGATGGTCGTTCCCATGTAGGGTCTGTGGATTTGGGATCCCCTGCTGGCTGTCTGCCCTCGGGCCCTTGAGCAGAGCAGTGCTGTGGGTGTGTCCATGCAGGGCTCAGCACTAGGACAGCAGCTTTAAGCACATGTTGTGTGTCTTGTCTTGGCTCAGGCTGTGTCTGCAGTGTCAGAAAGGTTTTTCTCCTGGTACACAATCAGTAAAGGCTTTTCTGAGGAATTTTTTCATCTCGCTCTGATGCCTCCAAGCCCAATAGCAGTGGATGCAGTCACCAAGTGCACTGATGGGACACAAACCCTCTGAGGTGATGTGCTCTTATCCCTGAGCAATGCCCAGGGCTGGATTTGGGGTTGATGGAGAATCTGCCTGGTTCAAATTAGCAGTGACCTCACGGTTTTGCCACCTTTGGGACTGTGGGTGAGACTGTTACTGGATCCACTGGGTATCTCTCATCTGGCACGTGTTTTGGGGACTGGAGAGGAAGCGCTTCAAAGTTTGCACTCCTTTGCAAGTCGCAAGTTAATCTTGAGAGGACACGAAGTGTGGAGATACGGGGGATTTGCTGTCTTGCCCCAGGAGTCTCTGGGCAAAACCAGGTGTCCGGTGATTAGAGTTCAGAGCAAGTGTCTGCGGTTCCTCTGTGACCTGAGCTCTGCAAAGGTGAGTGAGTGTGCTGGCTGATGTCCGCTGCACGCACAGTCCTTACCTGGGGCGAGGAAAGACCAGGGACATAGAGGGGAGAAGAAGAAAAAAAAAGTCTCACCTTGCCCTGTATCTGGATGAAATACATGGATGCAGTGCTCTGGTGAGGATTCAAAATAACTCCAAAGCAGGTGTAGACAGCTTCAAGCTAAATACAGTAGGAATGAGGTAGGGACTTGTGTTTGTGAAACCCGTGGGGGCTCTGAGCTCAGTCATGCTTGTGCCCCAGTATTTAAACCATTCGAGAAGGCGATTTGACTGTAGTTAAACTTGGGTTTATTGTGGGTTGGATGAGTTCCTATTGTCCAGAGGAGGCCATGGAGATGCTCCAACGGCTGGGGCCCCTCTCCTATGGAGATAGGCTGACAGAGCTGGGGCTGTTAACCTGGAGAAGAGAAGGCTCTGGGGAAGACCTTTGAGCCCTTCCAGTGCCTGAAGCTGGAGAGGGACTTTGGGCAAGGGCCTGGAGTGACAGGACAAGGGGGAATAATGTTATACTGAAGGAGGGGAGGTTTATATTGGATATTAGGAAGTTCTTCCCTGTGAGGGTGCTGAGGCCCTGGCACAGGGTGCCCAGAGAAGCTGTGGCTGCCCCGTCCCTGGAAGTGTCTTGAGGCCAGTTTGGACAAGACACTGGTTGGAGCAACCTGGTCTGATGGATGGTGTCCCTGCCCATGAGGAGATGGAACTACAGTGGTTGGGCTGGAGAGGGCAGGAAAGGGATGAGCCAGAGCTCACAGGTGCTATGGCCTGAAGGCAGGTGTTCACTAGAGGTGTGGCGCTGCTGGGTCAGGTGTCTCCTTCAAATCCCTGCTGCTCCTCTTCCCGCTGGAATGTTGCTTCTCTTGCCCTCTTCCTCACAGTCCCCCAGGTGCATCCTTGCTATGGTTCATCAGGCGCACCTTCCCTTGTGCTGTGCTGCATTGCATGTTTCTGGCTCGAGGAGCGAGGGCAGCTCGTATCAAAGTGCAGATGGGATGAAAAAGGAGGACAGCGGGAGGACAGATGGTGGCACAACAGAGACAGACAGTCAGCACAAGAGCCTAGCCTCAGCCCAGCTGAGCCCTGGATTCTTGCTTTACAGAGGTTTGTAGGGACCTGCTCCGAAGTGTTAGCAAAGGGAAGATGGGCAGGGAGGTACTGGAACCGTGACACCTGTGCAGGTTCGTACGTGGCACGTACCACGGCCACGCGTGGAGCACGCGAGCTGGCACTGCATCACAGCTCAGTGGTGTCAGAGGATGCTGAGGAGAGCTGAACTCTAGGAAGCCTGCCTTGGAATGGGAAGTGAAGAGAAGTGAAGGAAGAGGCTGCAGCAATGCGGAGATGGTTGTGGTTGCAGGCAGCGACTGGAGGTGTTTCCAGCAGCAGACAGAGATGGGACTGAAGGAAACAAACGTGGGGAGCCAGAGCACAGAGTGAAGGGAGCAGGCTAAAGGGGAAAGTTCTGCTCTGCTCTGGGGGGCTCATGGGGGATTCTCCAGCTTGCTGAGGACTATGAGTCTCCCATGGGGTGTGCTGCCGAGCAGACAGCAGCTGCATCCTCAGCGCAGGCGATGCTGAGCAGGCCAGGCCAGTGGAACTCGGCACAGAGGTGTGAGCTCGAGCTCTGGAGGGTTTTAGGTGGGGACTGCCGCTGGTCAGTTCCCTGCAGCCCGAGGAGCAGTCTGCGTGGTCTGAGACATGTGTCGGGGCCAGTGCCAGTGTGAGTCCTCTTCCTCCTGCTTCTGCAGCATCACCTCTGCATCTCCTCCAGGGAGAGCATTTTCTAGAGTGTGTGGTGGTGGGAGGCACTGCTTGGCATGCAGGGCTTGGTTGATGCTCCTGTTTGCTCTGAAGTGACGAGGGTCCAGCTGTCCCTGGGCCGAGTTCTGTGTGCTGGCACCGACTCTTGGCTCCACAGCACAGGCTGGGGAGCCCTCGGTGCACTGAGTGTGGCAGTGTGCCTGTCCCAGGGCCTCGGTGCTGGGTGGGGTGGTGGGAGGGAGCCTGTGCTGGGCTCAGCCGCTCCAAACGTCGGGATGGCAGGGGATGGTGCTGGGTCTCCTGGCAGCTCGGGATCTTTGCTGGGTTCATGCTGACGCCTGACAGCTCTGTCGTGGCTTCTGGAGCGGATGGCCGGGAGCATTTGCACAAGGCAGGCGGGTGGAGAGCGCGGTGCCGGTGCTGGTGCTGGGGGAGCTCCGCGGTGGCAGGGCCCCCCCCGCCAGGCCCGTGCCCCCCGATGCTCTGCCTCTGCAGAGTGAGGGATTGGCTCCCCCAGGCCGGGGTTGCTGAGCCTGCTGTGATCATGTCACGTCGGGCTCCGTCGATGTTAACATCTCATTATCTTTGTTACTGTAATTACATTATCCGCTGCTTTATGCAGAATTATTCTCCGAGGACTAATTGATGGATCCATGTTTAATTCATTAATCATTAGCATCAAATTCGACAATTACAGTGCACACTGATTGTGGAATTTCAAATGTAATGAGGGAAGAATTAACAAAGAAAAGGGAAAACCTGTTTCCCTGGCACACCGCTGCTCGCTGTGGGGGACAATGACATTGAGGGAAGAAGAGCAGTGAGAGCAGGGTGGTGCAGGTCATGGCAGACAGGAGGCTGGTGGATCATCTCCTGCCTTTCTCCTGGTTGTGGCTGCACAACAGATTCTTCAGGTCAGAGCAGGGTCGTTAATCTCCTAGGAAAGAAGGGAAATTTTGGGACTCGGGAGGAAAAGGTCAGCTCTCACTTCTGAAACAAAGTTGCTTTTGCTTCCCCCCCGCCCAGCAGCTCAGGTCACCCTGCCCTGGCATGTGTCCAGGAACATCCCAAGTTACACCTGTGCTCCACACTTTGCAGGAGAGCTGGATGGATTTTGTTGTCCCAGGGATTTGCCCGTAGTCCAGGGTTTTGCTGCTCTGTTCCATGCACAGTGTGTGGCTCCTGCTCTTAAATCCACGGCTGCCACGTGTCATTTTGGTGTGTTCTGCCCGGAGGCAGGATCCTGTCCACTGTGCTCTTTATGGTGGTCCCTGTGAGCTGGGCAGCAGAATGAAAGCCAGAGCAGGGCCCCCAGTGCCTCCCCCTCAGCCTGTGGGACTGCTCGGCACCAGGGTGGGGGCAGTGCCCACGCGCAGCTGGGTCGGTGCCAGCTGTGGGGACGCGCCCTCCCTCCCTCCCTCCAGCTGTGATTTCGGCTCGCTCACTTGGCTCTCTGTTGAGTCTGACTGTAAAAGTCGAACGGTGGTCCCTGCTGTTCAGCCAAGGGCCAGGGCAGGGTCTGGAAGTGGATGATCTTCGAGGTTGCTTCCGACCCAAACCAGTCTGGGATTCTGTAACTCAGATATGGGGATGTCGAGCTGAAAGGAAGAGGGTGAGGGTCTGTCTATTCCTCCATGTGGGACTTCTGCCCTTCCCAATAATATGTTAAAGGGTTGTTTGTAGTCTGAAGATGAAGCTGAGATGAGAGATTTACTAAAATTTATCTGTAATTAATATTTTGCATCATGAATCATGTATAAAATACTGCAAATTCATATTTATATTATAAATATTATACATTCACCATTACAGTCATACAGTAACCTCTTATGAATGTTTATCTGCATGTCTGAAGGTGGAGGATGAATCCAAATGTGAGGCTTGAGCCGTTGGTTTAAAGTTTTGCATTGTGTGGAAGCTAGAAATTGTCAGGACTCCGTGGGAAGAGGAGGAGTGTGGTGGTAGCTGGGTGGGATGACACAAGGCAGGACAGGACCAGCAATCCTTGGTGCCTGGTCCTAGTGCTGGACACAAGGCTGGAGGGCCGAGAGTCTGCTGGATCAGCTCAAGGTTTTATTTGGTAGGATATGCTAGAGTGAGGATGAATTTCACATTTCCAGGTATTGTAACCTGATTATCTCAGCTGTTATTTCTTTCTAAAGAAGGAATACTGAGGCAAAGAGAAGGTGAAGCCAAAAGTTTCGGAAGCACCTGCTAACTCTGTGCCCCCAGTTTGGAGCCCAATAATTGCTTTTTCTTTCTCAATAATTTGGCTTTTTTTTAGCCCTTTTCACCATTCCTGTCATTCAGAGCTCAGTCTGCCCCAGGCACTCGGAACAGGAGGAGCACATTGTTAGAGGCTGGTTTGGGCAGGGGTTGGTGTAAGTCACTTGAATGGTAGTTGTGGGGATTTTGCAGCGGTGTGTGGGTTGGATCCCATGTCCCCAAAGGAAATACTCGGCTCTGAGGCCCTGAGGCCCTTTCAGTTGCTGACACTCGTGAGCTGTGGCTGCCCTATCCTGGAGGTGTCCAAGGCCAGGTTGGATGGGGCTTGGAGCAGCCTGGGCTAGTGGAAGGAGTCCCTGCCCCATTGCTGGGTGAGCCCTGTGCCCAGAGGAGATGTCGGATGTCCTCAGCTCCAGCACTGCCTTGTGCCTCCTCACAGGCCATGAGCCCCTGCAGCCCTGTCCTGTGGAAGTGCCCAGCAGGCTGTGAGAGTGTCTGGCCGTGCTGTGCCACCAGCCCCGACTCTGCTCTCCCCCCAGGGTGGGCTGTCCTCGCCTTGCCCAGACCGGTGACAGAGTGAGGCCATGTCCTGACAGCCACCTCACAGACACAGCTCCCACATGGCTCCTGCTCATGGAACAGGCAGCTCCAGAGCCGTGCAGGCAGGGAGAGGTTCATGGAAGGGATTGGAGCACAAAGGGAGCTGCTGGTGCTTCCTCCCTCCGCACCCCAGCTCTCCCTGTCCTCCCCAGTGGAAAAACAGAGACTGATTTTCTCCAACCCAACAGTATAATCACTAACCCTAATTAGAGATAATTACTGGGAGTTGATATACTTATTTCTTTCCAGATCACTAAGGAGCCATGCAGTGCAGGACTGAGCAGGGAAAAGGCCTTGGAGAAAGGGAGGAGGAGAGAAGCAGGGAGGAAGAAGCACAAGGCAGCAGAGTGCCATGGTGATAAGAGCCCTGCCCAGGGCTGGCCAAGGTGTCCAGGGCAGCCAGGTGGGCACGGGGCAGCCAGGTAGGCACGGGGCACCCAAGTGGGCATGGGGCAGATAGCCAGGCCTGGGGTTTGCGGCTGTAGCTCTCAGCATCCTGGAACATATGGCTCAGGGTGCCTTGCATGGGGCACCTGGGTAAGCTACAAGGGTGTAATTAGTGGCCACCTGTGAAAATCTCAGTGTAAATAGCTTGCTGGTGCTGCCAGGGAGGGCTGGGCTGGAGGGGTGGCTGGTGTTCTCCAAGGTGGACTGAGAGCCTTCTCCAGCAAACCAAGCTTTCTCATCCATACAATCCAGGCTTGTGCTGCAGGAGGGAGAGGGGCCAGGGAGTGACTTGTTACAGGCCACAAAGTCCTACTCCTTGCTGTCACACAGTCCCAGCTCATCCCTGACCACAGGCAGCGGCTCCAGTGGTGAGTCCGTCTGGACCTCCCTCTACCATCAGCACACAAGGCCTTTGCCTGGGGTCTGCACTCTGCTGCTGGACAGGGAGGTGTCCCAGAGGAACGTGGAAAAGCTCATCACTAGCAGGCAAGGGACAGGGCCATCTTGTTCTCCAAACAGAGCAGGGCTTGCTCCATCCCCTTGAATTTGTGCACCCCAGGAGGTTGTGCTGCTGCACACCAAGCAGCCTCTGCAGACAAAGCAGGCAGGGGTGGATAGAGTGAATGGCTTTAGAAACCATTAGTTTAGTTATGTGGGAAAATGGAACAATTCCAGCATCCCCAAATGGCCCTTTCCCAGTTGCACTTGGGATCTGGGAGCAGGGGCTGTTCTTCATTGGTCACTGCAGTGCTGGTCCAGGTCCACACTCCTCAGCAAGCCCAGAAAGTTCTGGCTCTGCTTCCTTCCCTCCTGCGGTTCTGTCTCAGACCCAGGTTCCTGCTCCACCTGTGCATGTGAACGGGGATCCGTGTGGGTGCTGCCTGTCGCGAGCGTCCGTCTCCCACTGCCACCACAGGGATCTCGGGGGGGCTGCTGCACCGCATCTGTTCTGGGTTGTGTTTTAGACAGCGTTACTGGCACATTTCCTGCAGCTTGTGATTCCAGGTTTCTGCAGGGATCGTAAGTGACACCTCTGTTCACAGTAACAGACCAGGAGAGAGATCTGGAGCACAGACCATGCTTCCTTCATCCGCTCCTGCCGCTCATTCCCAGCACCTTGGTTTTCTGAGGTAATTCTTTGTAACATGTTGGAGAGTAAATTACATTAATGTAGTAAAGTCACTGAAGGACTTTATCAAGTTGCAGTAAAGCTCCTGTGGACTTTATGAATTCTGGTTCCAAACAGCAGAACAGCTCCCAAGGAGAACGCTGCTGTTGCCCCCACTTCAGCCAATCACCAAACTAAATTCAGTAGTGCCTTGTGTAAAAGTAACCTGGGTGTGTTGTGCTGGTGTTCAGGCAGAATAAAATTCAGATCAGAAATGGAGTATTAAACACACACATGCACAGACACATGCACAGACATATGCACACAAAAATGTATCCGAGCCAATTTCACCAAGCTGGAAGCAATTACCTGCCAGATCTTTTGGGAGAAGGAACTTAAACAGGAAAAAAAAGTGAAGCATAATTAGGAGTTTTTAAAGAATATTTTACTGGATACCAGAAAGTTAAAAGAAAGGTTGTACTGCTTAAAAATATGTCAGTCTTGGTGGAGAGGAGACGTGAACTGTTTGCTCTCTGTCCTGATAGTGAGAAGGGGCAGGGCCAGGCGGAGGGAGCTGGCTGCGTGGTGCTGCTGTGGTTTGTGCAGCTGTATCTGTGTGTGTATAAAAAGTGATAAAATTAACGGCAACATGATAAAGTAATGGGTAAGTGCTGAGCAGGAGTTGGAAGCTGCAGCCGGTTGGAGGCTGGTGGCACTGGTGTGGCCCGGCACAGCCAGCTGGAGCCGCGGTGGAGGCCCCGCTGCCGTTCAGAGCTGTGCCAGCGCTCCCGGCCCAACATCCGCCACGAGTGATTAATTGTGAGCAGCCTTCGAAGTGACCCTCCTGGCTTTATGGGAAGGATTCCAGCTCCTTGTGTTCCCAGACTCACTGTGGCTGCAGCTACACAAAGGGTTGTGTCACCATTTGCTCTGGGCTCCGGGCTCACGGGGGACCCTGGCGGCCTTACGCTGCCCTGGATCACGCTCCTCCTGCCAGATGTAGGGAGGAAGTTAAATAACATTTGAGAAACGATGGTGGTGAGGAATTTAGGAACAAAGTCACTGATGAAGTAAGAGCACCAGCATAGCAGAGCTGTGGGGGAGAACCCCCCATCTCCTTCTCTGTGGGGACAGGGGTGTCCCAGCTGACAGAGACACCCGCCCCATGGAGAGCTTCCCATTTTGGGGACATCTGCCCAAGTCTGTCACTTCACCTCTGTTCCCTTCTCTGAGAGGAAAACCTCTCTTTCATCGCTCTCACAGCTGCTTTACTTGGCAAAAACTCAACCCCTGTGTCTCAGTTCCTGCTCCAGGTGCTGAGCACAGGGCAGCTCCCGTGTCCTCCCTGGTGCTCTCTCTCTGTCTCGGTCTCTGCAGCCTGGTGTGAACGTGCAGTGTGGTCTCCTTCAGCACCATTCCATGCCAAAGACTTGTCTTTGCCCAGTGCTGGGTGAGCGGCTTCACCCTGTGGCAGTTTTTCAGCCTGTGAGTCATGAGATCAATCCTCAACCTTTACATGTTCCATGGGGTTTCCACATAACATACAAATAAAAGTGATGGATCTGGTACTGGGAGCTCATTTCCCAGCTCACCTTCCACCTTGGCTGGCATGGGAGCCTGCACTGCCATGGCTGCACGAGGGGATGCAGAACAGGAACCAGTAGAGTTACACACAGTGAAAGGGTTTTTTTCAAGTTTGTGAGGAACTAATGAATCCTAACCCCGGCACTCCTTCATTACTGTATGGGAATAATAGAACGTTTAATAAGGAAAAAAAGCGAAGTGTTCAGTGAACACTTGTATTGGTGTTTGGGAAGAGGCAAGATGATGTATCTCAGCACAGAATGATGCATTCTTCATATTCCAGCTGTAATTAGGCAGCGAATTAAACGGCAGGTAGGAGATGTGAACATGTCGGAATCAGCAAGGCTGAGTTATTTAATTCAGGAATTGTAGAAGATGTGGTCAAGGTCTTTTTCATGTATGGATGGCAACAGTCAGTTTTGGGATGGAGAGGACTTGCACAGGGCTCAGATTAATGGATTCATGTGTCCACAGGATGAGAGGAAAAATGATGGACAGGAAAGGCTGTAAAAACCAGGAAGTGTTCTCAGGATCACCTTATAGGAAGATTTGATGAGCTCAATGTATTTAGCTTATTGGAGAAAAGGTTAAGAGGTAATTTCAACACCATCTGTAAATACCTGTATAGGAACAGAAATTTGGTGAGAGAGCTCTTTATCAGATAAAATGTACCAGGATCCAGTGCCAGTGGCAGGAGGAAGACAACTCAGGCCAGAAATAAGGCCCAGATTTCAGCAGTGAAGGCAACTAACCACTGGAACCACCTACCCAGCGTCACTTATCTCTCTGGCACCAGCAATATTCAAGTCAGGATCAGATTTTCTGACAGATCCATCATTGTTCAGGCAGGAGTGACATAGGGGCAGACCTGTGACGTGACTTTGTGCTGAGCAGCAAAGCTTGGGCAATCCAAGGGCTCCTTTGGCCACTGCCTGGCTCCAGGTCTGCCATTGCTCTTCCACGAATCTGCCTCTTCCTTCCAGAGCTCGCCTTCCTTGGCCATGGAGCTGCTCGATGGGTAGACATGGGATGCCTCAGCCGGCACCGTGGGCTCTGCTCTGTGTGGGGACTTGGTGCAGGCAGAGCTCAGGCTGGAGACAGACAGAGTGGCTGCAGCTGCCCACAGCTCCTGGGCTGGTGATGTGCTCTCGGTGCAGGATTTTGGGGGCACTGTCCCCGAGGTACCCATTCCCATGCTTCTCCAGTCTGTTGGGTCGTGTAACGCTGTACGCGGGGTCAGTCGCCCTCTAAACCAGAGGTGAGCTGGTGTGTTGGCTGGAGAAGCACTGGCTCATCTTGTGTGTCCTGGAGCTTTGGCTGGGGGATGGGAAGTGTCATGGCCAGCCCTCCCCATCCTGCTGCCACAGCCAGCCCAGGCTCTCAATCGTCCCAGAGACACTGGCACCATGCAGAGGTTTTTGTCCTGATGGTTCGTACCCACACGGGTCAGCTTTGGTAGGAGCTGGGGTGTCACGTAGTTACTTCGCGTGTGCAGATGTCCAAAACCGTGCTCTGCAAGGGCAGCGCTGAGAGAGGAGGGAGATTCCCTGTGTCAGAGCATCTGCGAGGCCCAGTGCAAGGCAATGGCTCCTGCTGTGTGCAAGCTGGCAGATCCTGATGGCCCCGCTACAGAGCTGGGCTGGGAAACCTCAGTCACCCACAGTTGGGATCAGTGATTCCACACAGACATTCACCGTCAGCAGAGCTGGGAAGAACACCTGTCCATCTGTCACCCCAGAACGTGCCCCTCCCTGCCTGGGAACGGTATGGGTGCTCAGCATGGTGGCCAGCTCCCAAGGAGAACGCACAGGTTGATGTCTTTCAAATAACACCTCTCCATCCTGGGGCTCCTGGCTGGTGGGAGCCAGCTCATATGTGTGGGACTCATGGGAATTGTTCAGGAGGAAGGACCCAGCAATGCCCAGGTAACAGCATGCAGTGCTTCATTTAGAAACCCAGCCTGAGAGACTCCTGACTCTGGACCGGCTCTGGGGCACAGGTGGCTCTGGGAACAGCAGCCACAGGGTCATCCCAGGATGACCCCCTTCCTGCCACGGCAGCTGCCAGGCCGTTGACGGAGGGGTGAGTTACATCCTCCCCAGCAGGGTTTTCACAGGCAGGCAGCTCTGCCAGGCTCCTTGGCTCTCACCTCCCTTCAAGAACCGGTTGGTTTCTGGGAGTGGAGAAGTTTCCCACAGCTGGAGCTGTGTTCCAGTCCAGCTCAGGGTCCTGAGCAGCCATAGATTTTGGGGAGGCTTTGAGACGTGTTCAGCTGTTTGCTTCAGCCAGGCGCTGGGGAGCCACTACACTAAGGTGACTCACAAAAATCCTGGTTTTTATTTGGCAAAATGATGAATAAATGATGATGTGTTGGCAAAAAGTGGTTGAGGGGCAGAGTGACAATGACTCCTTGGGACACAGTTTGGCAGACAGTCAATAGCATTAACCTGCACCGTGCTGTTGGCCTCTGCATTACCAGAGAAAACAGGGTTTGCTCCATGCCAGGGTGTCCTCACCCATCCTGGGGCACCTCCATCACCATCTTGAGCCACACCGACAGTCCCTCTGCACCCTGCTGCAGCAGCAGCATCCCTCTGCCTGTGAAGGAGCAGGGCCTGGCACTCGAGAGGAAAGACCTGTCCTGTACTTGGCCATAAACCCAGGGGGATCCCAAAACTGCTCTCCAGCTGGTGCCTCTTTAAAAGTCAGCATGGCCCATTCCCTGTGCCAAAGCTGATTTCCTCCACACTGTAAGGGCTTGGTAGCAGCATCCAGCATAATGTCACCAGGAAACTTCACCAGACATTGTGTATTATTTTGCCAAATTGCTCTTGAAAATAATAAAGAGATGCTAAAAAGATCCTCAAGTGACTCTGCAAATTATCTCCTTCCTGACCGATGGTGCCCTTTTGGCTAACTCATCTTCATCCTGTTCCCTGGGCAGCACCACCTTAATGAAGAATTCCCAGTTTGTTCTGATCCAGGTGTTTCACCGAAGCATCCGGGCTGCCACATGTCATGCCTGGGAAAAGGCCATTCTGGTGTTAGGTAATTTTCCATCCAGTGCACATCATCAGTTGGGCTGTACTGAAAAGGCATCACGGAGCCATGTGAGTCTCTTTTGGGGGGGTTGAGGAAACAGTGACTGGGAGAGGGACTTGGGGACCTGTCAGCGGTTTGGGGGTTCAGTTCCTGCAGGTGTTGGCTCAGAGGCAGGTAGTATTTACATGTCACCTGTCACTTGCCCAATTTACAGGGAACATATCCAGCAGCTGCTACAGTGTCACTTCCAAAGGGATGCAATTCCTGAGAGCTCTGGCCTTGCTGGGTCCACCCAGCAGCTCCCTTTGACAAACCAGAGTTGCACAGTGCAAGGTCTGTGAGTGAGCAAGTGTCTGGGCTGTGAGGGGGTTCCCCCACAGCTGGGTGACTCCAGGCAGCTGGAGTGAGGTGCAGGGAGCTTGGAAGGGCTGCAGAGGCTGGTGGAAGCTGTTCCTTCTTTCAAAATGAAACGTTGGGCATTTATGGCAGCCTGTGCTGCTCCTTGGAGGTGTGATGAAAGGCATGTCCTGGCAGGCTGGGGCTCCTGGTGTGGCTGGGTGGGGGTGCAGGGGGCAGATCACCGTTCCCAGGACCAAGCTCATCCCGGTCCCAGGAGAGCAGCGTTGTCCCTGCTCCAGCAGCAGCAGGCTCCCTCCCACGAGGAGGCAGAGAGGAGATGGATGCAGCAGTCAGGAGCAGAGCGCCAGCTAATTACCCTTCCGAGTGTGTCTTGTAAATTAAGGGCTAATTAGAGGCAAAGTCAGTGTCATGGTTTTACACGTGTTTCTGTGGCGCTGAACAAGGGGAGGGAGGGGGAACATGCAGCAGCCAGGCTGGAGACAGGCGACGTGGGGGGCTCTGCAAGGTCCAGGCAACATGGGGTCAGGGTCCTGGGAGCACAGGGTGCAGGGCACCAGGGTCCTGGCAGTTTGGGGTGCAGGGTCCTGGCAGCTCGGGGTGCAGGGTGCTGTGTCCCAGCAAGCCCTCCATTGGCACTGCTGGCAGGCCGGATCTGCAGGCGAGGTTCGCAGGTGATCCCTGCACACCACTGCAGGGAAAGGGGATTTTTGGTCCAGGATGAGTATGGTGGGAAGTACCTGCCATGCTGGCCCTGAAGGGGTGGTGGTGATGGTGGGTGGCAGACGTGCCTGGTGCAGGTCTGGTGGCCACGGCACCCCTCTGTTCAGCACTTGCCTTTGGAGGGGGTATTTGGGCTCTTGAGCTGTCCCGTCAGGCACTCGGCAGCCCTGGCCCCTGGCTATGCTTGGGCACGTCTGAATAGCATCCCTTGGGTTTTCATGCAAACAGCAGAGACAGAAACATACACTTACGTACAAACTCTGGGGCTTCACATGGGATTTTGTGGGGCTCTGCTCTTTGTAGAGTGTGGCCCAGCACAGGGGTAGGTTGCCCAGGGAGGTTGTGCCATCACCCTCCTTAGAGATACTGCAGACCCATCAGAAACAGTCCAGGGCCACTGGCTCTGGGGGGCCCTGCTTGAGCCGGGGCTGTACAGGGCGGTGCCAGAGCCCCCTTCCACCTCAGCCATGCTGGGATCCCTGAGAGCCAAGTGAATCTGGTTTCACACAGGAAGACACAGGTGAGCTGTCCTGGCTCCCGCTGGGGACCTGCTTCCACAGGTGTCCGTTTGCTGCTGTGGAAGGCTCCCCCTTGCACCACTCCCATCGGACCCGTGGCTCGGTTCCTCGCAGCCCAGCTTCGTCCTGCCTGCAGAGGGGTCTGTTCAGCGGGGCTGAAGCTGTGGGTGTGCGGCATCTGGAGCTGTTCTGCGGCCCTGCCCTGGGCCATGGCCAGGTGGGCTGCAGTGAGAGTCCCAGCTCAGTGTCTGCGCCTCCGGGCAGGGAAGGAGGAGATGTAGCTTTGGAGCAGGGATGGGGCCCCTTCTCTCAGCCCTGAGCTCCCAGAGCACTTGCTCTGCAGTGGCTGGAGCCGAATGGCCTGAGGGGAGCATGAGAGAGGGCTGGTGGTGGGCAGGTGCAGTGGCATCCCTCGGGTCAGTGTCCTCCTCCATGGCAGATTGCCTGCAGACTGAGCAGGAGGGTGTGTGCTCCCTGTCAGAACCATTTTGTTTGCTATTCTGGACATTTTGGGTTTCCTGTAATCCAGAAACACTTGACCCATTTTGCATCGCTGAGTGATCTTGTCCTCTGTGACAGCCTCTAGTCCCAAAAGCACTCTTCTCTTGGGGGTTCAGGTTCCTGGGCACAGCCGCAGCAGTTTTGAGCTAGTGGGAAAAGGAACTTCCACCTGCCATCCCTACCTTACAGACATCTGTTCCCCTGCTTGTTCCTTTGACACCCTCCACGTGATCTCACGTTCTCCCAGCATGGCTGGATTTCCTGCCAGGAACACACAGGAAAGTGAAATTGAGAGACGAGGGTGGGTATGCTGGTTGTGGGGTGGTTTTGGGTTTGCCCCGGTGCCAGAGGCTGTAGTGAAAATTGTGACTGTGAGCTCCAGCTGTGGGGAAGCTGTGTGCCAGAATCCCCAGCTGTGCCTCCTGGGGTGCTACACTGAAACCCACTAAGCTGGGGGTCCCTCTGGGAAGTGGGGTGTGCTGGGCTCTTCTGTTAGCGCCTTTGGGGTGATGCACCAGCACGCCTTGGGAGAGGAGAGCCAGAGAGAGCCTGTCTTCGTGTGGAGCTACCCAGGGAATGTGGCATCAGGTACGGGACAGCTTTGCCTTCTCCCACTGTGCCTCCAGTCAGTCCGTGCTGAGTTTGTTTCTCTTGCAGGTGCTCCCCACTCAACCAGCAGCACCTCCCTGCACTCCGAGCGCTCCATCAGTGGCATCAACCTAGTGGGCTTCAGCTCCAAGCCGGACGGGATGCACCAGCGCTCCTACTCTGTCTCCAGTGCAGACCAGTGGAACGAGGCCGTGGCGATCCCCGGCAGCTGCCCCAACCCCTGTGAGTAGCCCTTCTGGCCCTTCTCCCCCCAGCCAAGGCAGGTAGGGGGGCTCATTTCGGCAGTGGGGCAGTTCTGAGCTCTGNTGTCCTGGCAGGCTGGGGCTCCTGGTGTGGTTGGGAGGGGGTGCAGCGGGCAGATCTGTGCTCCCTAGGGCCCTGCAGGACTTTCCCCTCTGCAGGAGGAGCTTCTCTCAGGCCCCCTGTTTCTGCTCTCCCTTCCTCACCTTCCTCTGCTCTGTGGCTGTGGCCATAGCCAGGGCTTGGGGCTTGGGGCTTGGGGCT
>VZRS01009222.1:93097-121232 GCA_013398055.1 Ifrita kowaldi
GATCTGCAGGCGAGGTTCGCAGGTGATCCCTGCACACCACTGCAGGGAAAGGGGATTTTTGGTCCAGGATGAGTATGGTGGGAAGTACCTGCCATGCTGGCCCTGAAGGGGTGGTGGTGATGGTGGGTGGCAGGCATGCCTGGTGCAGGTCTGGTGGCCACGGCACCCCTCTGTTCAGCACTTGCCTTTGGAGGGGGTATTTGGGCTCTTGAGCTGTCCCGTCAGGCACTCGGCAGCCCTGGCCCCTGGCTATGCTTGGGCACGTCTGAATAGCATCCCTTGGGTTTTCATGCAAACAGCAGAGACAGAAACATACACTTACGTACAAACTCTGGGGCTTCACATGGGATTTTGTGGGGCTCTGCTCTTTGTAGAGTGTGGCCCAGCACAGGGGTAGGTTGCCCAGGGAGGTTGTGCCATCACCCTCCTTAGAGATACTGCAGACCCATCAGAAACAGTCCAGGGCCACTGGCTCTGGGGGGCCCTGCTTGAGCCGGGGCTGTACAGGGCGGTGCCAGAGCCCCCTTCCACCTCAGCCATGCTGGGATCCCTGAGAGCCAAGTGAATCTGGTTTCACACAGGAAGACACTGGTGAGCTGTCCTGGCTCCCGCTGGGGACCTGCTTCCACAGGTGTCCGTTTGCTGCTGTGGAAGGCTCCCCCTTGCACCACTCCCATCGGACCCGTGGCTCGGTTCCTCGCAGCCCAGCTTCGTCCTGCCTGCAGAGGGGTCTGTTCAGCGGGGCTGAAGCTGTGGGTGTGCGGCATCTGGAGCTGTTCTGCGGCCCTGCCCTGGGCCATGGCCAGGTGGGCTGCAGTGAGAGTCCCAGCTCAGTGTCTGCGCCTCCGGGCAGGGAAGGAGGAGATGTAGCTTTGGAGCAGGGATGGGGCCCCTTCTCTCAGCCCTGAGCTCCCAGAGCACTTGCTCTGCAGTGGCTGGAGCCGAATGGCCTGAGGGGAGCATGAGAGAGGGCTGGTGGTGGGCAGGTGCAGTGGCATCCCTCGGGTCAGTGTCCTCCTCCATGGCAGATTGCCTGCAGACTGAGCAGGAGGGTGTGTGCTCCCTGTCAGAACCATTTTGTTTGCTATTCTGGACATTTTGGGTTTCCTGTAATCCAGAAACACTTGACCCATTTTGCATCGCTGAGTGATCTTGTCCTCTGTGACAGCCTCTATTCCCAAAAGCACTCCTCTCTTGGGGGTTCAGGTTCCTGGGCACAGCCGCAGCAGTTTTGAGCTAGTGGGAAAAGGAACTTCCACCTGCCATCCCTACCTTACAGACATCTGTTCCCCTGCTTGTTCCTTTGACACCCTCCACGTGATCTCACGTTCTCCCAGCATGGCTGGATTTCCTGCCAGGAACACACAGGAAAGTGAAATTGAGAGACGAGGGTGGGTATGCTGGTTGTGGGGTGGGTTTGGGTTTGCCCCGGTGCCAGAGGCTGTAGTGAAAATTGTGACTGTGAGCTCCAGCTGTGGGGAAGCTGTGTGCCAGAATCCCCAGCTGTGCCTCCTGGGGTGCTACACTGAAACCCACTAAGCTGGGGGTCCCTCTGGGAAGTGGGGTGTGCTGGGCTCTTCTGTTAGCGCCTTTGGGGTGATGCACCAGCACGCCTTGGGAGAGGAGAGCCAGAGAGAGCCTGTCTTCGTGTGGAGCTACCCAGGGAATGTGGCATCAGGTACGGGACAGCTTTGCCTTCTCCCACTGTGCCTCCAGTCAGTCCGTGCTGAGTTTGTTTCTCTTGCAGGTGCTCCCCACTCAACCAGCAGCACCTCCCTGCACTCCGAGCGCTCCATCAGTGGCATCAACCTAGTGGGCTTCAGCTCCAAGCCGGACGGGATGCACCAGCGCTCCTACTCTGTCTCCAGTGCAGACCAGTGGAACGAGGCCGTGGCGATCCCCGGCAGCTGCCCCAACCCCTGTGAGTAGCCCTTCTGGCCCTTCTCCCCCCAGCCAAGGCAGGTAGGGGGGCTCATTTCGGCAGTGGGGCAGTTCTGAGCTCTGCCCTGTGAGCGTGAGCTCGGACTTTGCTCGTGCATGTCAGACACAGCCTCTGGGCCTCGTTGGGGCTGTCCCCCTTAAGTAAGGGTCAGCTGGCAGTGCCCCAGCCAGGGAAGAAGCTGTCCTGCAAGACATGGAGAAGCTCCAGCCAAGGGACACTGCTCTGCAGCAGGATGGCTCCAAGCCCTCTGCTCTGATCTTGCTCTGAGCTCACCATGCTGGGGTACCACTGCTTTCCCCCATCACTGCACCTTGTGGGCACCCCCATCTCCGAGATTTCGGGGCAGTTGAAGGAATAGGAGTGATTCCTGTCTCTGGAGCACACACTGAGCACGGCCCGCCCCCTCCCCCCACGCTCACTCGCTCTCAGTGATGTTTCAGGACAGTTGAGTGAATTAAAATAATTCATACATTTCCCAACGTAGCCACTTTGCCGAATTGGAAAATAAATGCTTTTGTGCTGCATTCATCACTCCTTCGTTCCTGGCTCTGCCGCCGCACTAAAAAAGCAGTTAAATGCACATCAAGAGTGGAGGAGCCATTTCCATGCCTGCTCGCCCCTTGTAGTTCTCATTAGCGCGGCAGCCGCCCCCCCGCCCGCTCCCAGGGGCTTTCGCAGTTTAAAGGAGCCTCTTTATGATCATTACCGGAGTCCGACTGTGCGGGCGCCATTTGCAGCTGAGGAGGCTCCTCATTTGTAACTGTGAAAAACTATCAATTTCAGCGCGCCTGATGCAGCGGCTCCATCATTGGCCCCATCAGCTCCCTGCTGGAAGCGAATTAATCAGACTGTTACTGCTGATGGGGCAGCGCGGGCGAGGGGAGCGGAAGGGCGCAGCGCTGCGCGGGGATGTGCCGGCAGCCCCCTCGCCTTGGACGCGGGGGCAGCGGGGCAGCCCGCGCCGGAGGAAGCACATTGCGAGTGGGACTGGGCACGGGCGTGTCTGCTTGTCCCCGTGCCGGGAGAGGGTCCCCACGGCACCGTGCCCGGCCCGGGAGCCGCGAGCACAGGCAGCGGGAGCCGCCGTGCCCCGGTGAGCACAGCAGCAGGGCTGATGCCCTCGTGCACGGGGCACGTGCGGCACCCTGGCACAGATCGGTTTTGTGGCACGATCCCTCTGCAGAGCAGCTCCTTGCCCCAGTGCCCTCCTGCCCCAGGAGCTGTCGTGGCAGGTCTCATCCTTCCTCCCAGCAGCCCCTCAGTGGAGCTGTTTCGCTCTGCCCTGCCCTTGCCTGGATGTCAGGAGAGCAAGCCAGCCCAGCTCATGCTCCCCATCCCTCTGCCCTCTGTTGCTCTGCCCCTTGTCCTTCTGCTCTCCATCGCTCTGCTCTGTGTCCTTCTGTTCCTGTCCATGGAGGAGCTGTCCACGCTCACAGCACCTGGACCAATCTGCCTCTTTTATGCACAGTAACTGAACACTGTCAGATGAGAGCTGATCTGCAGGGTCTGTTGTAGCAGGAAAAGGAATAATGTTTTTAATCTAAAAGTGGGTGGGTTTAGACTAGATATAAGGAAGAGGTGTTTTATTGAGAGGATGGTGAGGCAACAGGGTGCCCAGAGAAGCTGTGGTTGCCCCATCCCTGAAAGTGTCCAAGGCCAGGTAGGACAGGGCTTGGAGCACCCTGGGATAGCGGACGTGTCCCTGCCCGTGGCAGGGGGTGGCACTGGATGAGCGTTGGTCCCTTCCAACCCAAACCATTCTGTGATTCTCTGCTGCTGCTCCTCCCAGTGATGTGGAGGAGTGGGATGTCAGCTCAGCGCTCACTGTGTGTCCTGCGTGCTGGTGGCTGCTCATCCACTCTCAGGTCCCACCGCACTGTGCTGGACCCCAAGCCCTGTGTTAGTGCTCCACAGACTCGTCACGGGGCCAGCTGCTCTGGAGGGCCTGCGGCACACCGTGGGCCACCAGCCTGGGGGTCCCAGGCAGTTCCCAGGGCTGCATCCCTGCTCTGTGTCCCCCACAGCCACAGGTGACAGAAGTGGATTCTCAGTATCATGAGGGAGGGGGCATTTGGTGGGTGGGCAGCACTTTCCACGTGGCAGGGCGTGCTGGGCTGAGCAGCACAACCACAACCACCCCTCCGCCAAGGGGCTGAGCTGAGCGAGGCTGTCCTGCACCACAGCTGAACCCCAGCTCTGCCAGAGCCCAGGCTCTTTGCTATGTTTCCAGTTCTGCATGGCAGGGCAGGTGAGGAATATTCCTCTGCTCAGAGCTGATTTTGGCCATGTGGCAAGGGTAGGCTGCCATCCCAGCTCCCGGGGACAGGCTGTCTGCTCTGGTTGTGCCCTGGAGAGGACATGGAAGAGCAGCGGGAGGGGGCTGTACGGTCATATAAACGTGCTCCAGCACATTCTGTATCTGTCCCTTGTGCAGGAGCTCTGCAGCCCACTGGTGGGGTCCCAGGGCCCCCCATAAGGCTGGCTGGTTTGGAGAGGGGCCCAGGAGGTCCCAGGTGTGCCTGTGAAGGGTTCCCTTGGTGAGACTGGGCTCTGAAAGTCCTTGGATGGGTCAGAGGGGTTCAGTTGTCCTACTGGGGAAGGAGAGAGAGTGAGCAGTGCGTGATCTAGCAGAGGGAGTGTGTTCCATGTGCTGCCCCCACCCCACTGCCATCCTGTCCCCATCCCACGGGGGCACTGAAAGTCCCCAGCTCTGGTGTTGGCTGCTGGGCAGTCAGAGCAGGGGCATGGGTGGTGACTCCTCGGGAGTTGCTGGGCTCATGGCAGGCCACAGGAGTGGAGTGTAGCAGTGTGTGACCCCTCTCGCTGGGCCTGGAGAGGGGCAGGGTGTCAGAGGTGTGGGATTTGGCCCAGGGAGCATCCTGGTGAGCAGCTGGGCAGCAGAGGGAGGATGGAGGCACCACATGTAGCCACCGACGAGAAAGTGCAGGTCCCCTGTGACATACGGCTGGGAGCTGAAGGTGCTTCACACCTGCTCTAAGCACGGTCCTGTACCACGATCAGTAATTTATATTAATAAAACTGGAGTCTGATGTTATTAGACTTATCTCTCTTAATTGTCAAGGGTGAGCTATTTCCCCATGGATAAATAGCAGCAGAAACACCCTACTGGTGTGTGTCAGTGCAGGAGAAACCAGAGTTGGGAGAGCTCCAGTGCTGCAGCCTCTCTCAGCTGTGTGAGGGGCACACCAGCTGCACCTCGATCCCTGCCTGGGGCAGCTCCTGGCCTGTGCCCCTCTGTGTCCCTCTGCACCCCACTGTTGCTGTTTGTCGAGACAGACCAAGTCCCAGGGAGCCAGTCCGACCAAACCAGGATGAACCAGGGGAGCAGAGGATGGGCTGCAGTGGGACAAAGGCTTGGCAGGTCCCAGCTGTCCCACTGCTGGAGCTGCTGCCCTTGTGCAATGCTGTGATTCCTTTCTTAATTCCTGTTGCCACAGAACATGAAAATGGGAAGTCAGGACTTGATGGGAGACACTGGACTGTAGCAGAGAGGACGGCAAGCTGCCCAGGGCAGAGGTCCTGGGCATGGAGCTGCCATCTGTGCCCTGGGGGTGGGTGGACACTGGAGAGGCAGGAGTGGATTTAGGAGAGGGTTAACAGTGCAGCGAGGGCTCCTGCGCCTCGTTGCCTTCCCCGGAGTCTGCATTTTTATGCTGATTGGAAGCCTGCGCTGTGTGTGCTGCTGAAATTGAATGTCAGGCTTTTGATTTTGTTGCTGGTCTCTAATGAAATTTGACATTTAATGGTGAGTGCAGCGGCAGCGTGTGTGTGTGTGATCGGAGCTTGATTAGCGCACTCTAATTGACAGTAATTAGGCAGCTCCCTGATTGTTTCTAATTCTGCTATTAATTGTAAGGAACAGTATGATTGAGGATAAATTTGGTGCGTTGCTGCTGGGGATGCAGCTTCTTCAGCTCCGTATCGGAAGCCTATTGAGCCCATCATGCTCAGGTTCCTGAGTGTGGCAACCCCAGTCACCTCGTCTGGCAGAGCGGTGCTGGGAGGGCAGTGCTTCTGCAGAGGTTCTGCAGATCCTGGGGCCTGGATCTGCCCCACTGAGGCCAAGATCACCCTCTGGGCCTGTCCCTTCCCAAAATGCTTGTGCAGTCCTGTGAGGGCACTGCACTGTGAGGGAACTGCTTCCCCAGGAACATGCGTTTGGGGGTGGGACATCAGGCTGCTCCAGAGGTGCTACTGTGCGTGTCCCGGCTGCGTAGATGTCCCTGTGTGATCGTTCTGCATGGATCCCAGTGCGGAACGGGTCCAGCCTGGCTGCCCGAGGAGCTGCCAGCCCTGAGCTGGAGTGGGTGTTGGAGTGGCCCTGTGCCATGGAGCTGAGCAGGTCCTGCCCTGTCTCACGGGGTCATGTGGGTCAAGCCAGGGAAGTACCGGGGCTGGCTCCAGAACACTTCGGTGTCTCTGGAAAGAGGAGACTGTCACTGTCCCACTGTACATGACTTGCCTTATCTTTGTCCCCAGCTAACGGTACTGCTGACTCACTCAGCTCCAGCCCAAACATTTCCAGTGCCGCCAGCCCGAAGCTGGAGCCGCCTCCGTCACCACATGCCAACAGGAAAAAGCATCGCAGGAAAAAGAGCACGGGGACAACCCGGCTTGATGGCCCCAGCACGGCAACAGAAGGTAGGAAGGGTCTGCCTGGGGGGCAGCTCTGCAAGGGTCCTGCGGTGCTCGGTGGGTGCCTGGGGCATGGAGTGCTTCTTGTGCAGGGCTCAGTGGTGACCTGGGGCTCAGAGCACTCATTGTCCAAGCAGCTTGTGCTGAGGCAGGAAAGAGCAACCAGCCTCTCTGATCTGCCTTTTCCTCCATGTCCCACGTGCCGTGCAGAACCACCATCATGCCTGTGCCTGCACAGTCAGTCACTGGTAGTTAAAATTGCTAACTGCAGTAGCAGACCTGAGAGCACACCGTATGGTTAAGGTGTGCTCTCAGACACTTTCCACCACAAGGACCTATTTCTGTTGACTTGTAAACTGGCCAAGCTTTTATAATTTAAAAAACCTGTGCTGGGCACCTGCCTCAAGCTGAGGGTATTTTGGAAAAGCTTGTCTACTTCAGGGGACCAGCTGAATGCGTGTGCGTTGCTTTCCCAGTGCTCAGAGTACTGATGGTTTTTGTGTTGAGAAATTCTGGTGTCTGTGGTTGCTGAAGAGGGACCCAAAGCTTGACAGGGAGGCTGCAAGGCATGGGGGAGCATTCTGCTGGGAAAAGACACCAGATTTGTCCAGGTAGAGATGAGCCTGGCAGCCACATTCTCCAAAGCCTGCATCTGTGCTTAGCCGCTGGAAAAAGTGAGATTTGACTTCATTCTTGGTCATCCTGTCCCACAGCACTCAGTAAGTTTCTGTAGTGAACCAAAGTAAAGATGTAATTCAGAGAGGAGGAGGGTTCAGTACAAGTGTTTGAAGCTAACAGTTGCTGCAAAACAAACCAGAAAATATTAGTCTGTATCTGAAGGTGCTGCAGCTGTCCTGGCACCTTGCTCCAAATCACGTGTCTGCCTGCAGTCCAGCAGCCCAGGTGTCCCATAGCAGAACAGCTTTTCTCAAGTTCCTGTTCTTGGAATGATTGCATTGATGATGCGCAGAGTTGGGCAGCTCTGTTGTTCCTTTTTTGCTGTCGTAGTTGTCTGCGTCTGAAATGCACCGAGTCTAAGACAGGCTTCCCCTCTGTGGTGGTTGACTGAGGAACCTTGAGCATTGTTTGAGGCTGTCATACCCACTGGTGTCTCCTGGATAGCAAGAAATGTTGCCTGTAGTTGCACTTTGTTCTTAGCTCTGTGTGTATGTTGTCTCCTCAGAGCCATTGTTGCCCTTCCCAAATTGGTTTGCAGTTCTCAGCCCAGTGCTTGGGAAAAGGAGAGGCTCATCCTTTGTATGAATAGTGGGATAGTGAAGGAGGGAATGATTTTGCACCCCCACATGTAAAACTGAGAAAGCATGTGCTGAAGTCCTGTGTCCTATCCTGTAAATAAAATGCTGAGAGTTGTAAAGGAGGTCCCAAAGCTGACCTCGGTGTGATGATTGGGTTTATGATGTGGACATGAGGGCTCTCAGCTGACCACGGTGAGTACCGAAAAGTACAGGACTGATGTGTCAGTGCTTGCAGAGGAGGTCTGGTCCTGCGGCTGCTCAGTGCAGCTGACGGAGTGTGAGAGGTGCAGATGCTGGGACCTCACGTTACACAGAACGTAATGCAATTTCGTAGTGGAAAAGGTAATTGAAATGTGGAAACACTTTTATGAAGCAGTAATATGGACTAACCACTGCTTGAAGTCTTAAAATTTGATTAGTTCCTTTTCAACAACACATGTGTGCTTGGCAGAATTCCCAGCCCTCTGCTCCCAGACGCACAGACTGGAGGACCATCACCCTCCTCCTTGTGTGCCCAGGACAGGAGTCTTTGAGCAGTCCCAGTATTTCCATGATTTCATTGGGATGTTTTTTCAGACACATGCTCACTCTTTCTGTCCTTCCTGGTTTGGCAGCATCCCTGGAAGGTGGAGTGATGGGGGTGGAGCTGTGTGGCGGGCATGAGGGCATCAGAGTATTTTTGTTGTTTCCTGCACTGGTCCTTGGTCATGCTGGTCAGCTGGGCAGAGGTCTGTCTTACCTGAAGTGGTACCTAGGTCCTGTCTCAGGTTGATATGGTTAATTTAAAGCCCTATCAGGTGTTGGGGCAATGTAACTTTTCCTACAGTGTGAATTCCTTGGCATTTATCAACACACAACTTCATTTGCCAGCGAAGTGTCAGTTACCAAACTTCGTCTGTCATCGCGCAGACTTTGTGCACCTTGGATCCTCCTGCCAGAGCCACAGGAGCAGGAGGAATCCCTGCTCTGTGATCTGCAGTGCTGCTGGTGCCCGAGTGCACGGCAGCAGGTGGCTGAGCTGCTCCAGTGTTGCAGTGGGAAGGAGCAGTGTGAGCACCATGTGAGGGGCGAGGAGAGCGTGGCACAGCAGAGGGGGCATCCGTGACCCGCAGTCACACGGGCAGCCCATCCTCCGTGTCTCCAGACTTTCCAAGCCCCTGTGTCCTTCTCCAGGGAGTGAATGGGTGCAACACCTGCCAGCTCAGCACTGTGGTCAGGCAGAGCTGATGGAACCAGCTGCTCCCAGACCTGTGCTGGGGCACAGTGGTGCCACGGGCTGCATGGTGGGTTTCTGGCTTTTGGTCAGGTATTGACAAACTGACCTTGCATTTATATTTGTAAGTAATCTAGTATATTAGAAAATTGATCCAATTGCAAAATTTGAATTTCAGAGGCTGGGTCAGTTCTGTCATGCTCCCAGCCTGCCCTGCATCAACAGGACCTGTTGCTGTGGGCAGTGTCCGTGCCAGCAGAACCGTGCTCCAAGTCCATGAGAGAGGCCACTGTTGCTGCACTTAGAGCTTCCCAGCTTGGTCCTGTTGCAGCCAGTTCCAGCAGCAATGAGCTGTATGCCCCATTTTGGTGTGAGGGGGACATCCTGGTCAGGAGATGACAGTGTGCATCCCTGTGCTCAGTGTGAATTACAGAGCTGGGTCACACGGTCCTTGTCATGCAGACGATCCCCCGCCTGCCACATGCCTGCTGCACGGCTCCTGCCTGTGGTACCTTTGTGAATGACTTGGCTGGTCTCTGTCCTACTCCTAGCTCTGAGACTGCTCATCCCTCTGTTCACTGTCCTGGCAGGAGCATGGGGACAGCCCAGTAAGGAGCCATGCTTTCCATTAGCTCATGTCAGTGTGGCTGTGCCGATGTGGGGAGCACTGTGGAGGGACCCCCCCACCAAAACTTCCTGCCAAGCAGGAGGTGCGTGGGGCCAGGCAGGTTGCCAGGCTCAGCCTCTGTCACAGCATCCCTGCGGGCAGGAGCAGCCCTGGGGGTATGTGAGGGAGTGGGTTTGGGCTGTGCCCAGGCTGCCTGCACCTGCCTGCACCCGCCCCACGCCCGTGAGCTAGGCACGAGCAGCTCAGGTTAGCATCCTGGGAAAGTTGGTGAGGTCTGGGGATAAATTGCCATCAGTTTATCTCATTTAGGAGGTAATCAGAGCCAGGGACGTGCAGAGCAATTGAATCTTAGTTGTTCTGAAGTATCATAAATCAAACGAGCTGTTGCTTTTTTACATGGGCTCATGTTAAAGAGAGCTCAGTGTCAGGCTGCCAGGGAGCATCCGCAAACTATGGCAGGCGTGGGATTGGGCTGCCGGAGATGTCACCAAACTGGGGAGTGCAGCTCAGGCTGTCAGGGAGCACCCACAGGCTGGCAAACGTGTGTCAGGCAGTCAGGGGACGAAGATGCTCATCCCCGTGGTGGAGTTGCAGTGTCAGCCTGCAAGGACCATTAGGAAAGTCTGCTCTCATCAGAACCCAGCAAAGCTCTGTGGCTAGAGTGCCCCGTCCTGCCACGGAGCAGCCCACAGCCCCCCTGCAGCCACACTCCTCTTTGCCTGGACCCTCGGCCCCTGTCCAGGCTGCCAGGAGGGCCAAAGAGCCAGCAGACACAGCTGAGGACAACAGCACCTTTGCGACGCTCCCTGCTCCAGTCTCCCCATGGCTGCCAGAGCTCCGGGGATAATGAACTTCTCATGTGCTTAAAGAGTGATGCAGGGTGCATGGCGAGAAGCTGACAGCCCCTTAATGTGCTTCTCAGTGGCGGCCAAACGACGCGGTTTTGTCTTTGTTTTTTAGTTTTAAAACCCGCAGGAAATTGATGGCCAGTAAAGAGTTGTGTTGGGGCGATGTGCGTGATTAATGCCAACTGTCAGGGGCTGTCGAGGCCGATCGTGGCAAGCCAGGAGTGTGAGGCTGAGCCGTGCTCACCAGATTGCTGGGGATTCCAGCTGCTATCGCTCAGCTCCCGCCTGCCCCACACAGCTTGTGTCACCCGCGCGCTTCCTTCCACCAAGCCTCTTAATTCAGCGCTAACAAGTCACTCCAGCTCATTACAGACCCTGGAGCTCCCTGCTCCGTCCTGGCGGGAGGAAGGCAGCCTGTGCTGGGCATCTCTGTGGTTCAGACGGTTCCCCGTCTCCATCAGCTCCCACCCCCTCAGTCTGTGGTTCCTGAAGGACCTTATACAGCTCTGTGTTACCCCTCTGAGAGACCCTCAGGTGCACACCCCTGACCCTGCCACAAGCCACTGCTCACACCATGAAGCCCACACCATCCATGCCCTCCCTCCTGTGACCCCTGCCCTGATGCCTGCACACAGCCTGCTGGCCCTTCTGCCACCTCCCAGGCGCGCCCCTGCTGTGCACACGCTGCACCCCACATTGCATCATCCCCGCCATGTACACAGAAATGACACGCTTCGACCCTTACATGCCCCCCCTGCACACCCCTGTGTACCTGTGGTGTCCCCTGGGAGCACCTGCTCCTCCTGACACACTGTGTCCTTCCCCACACGTGCCACACACGTTGGGACCCCACCGTCTGCCCTCTGTCATGCGGCTCAGAGTGCCCATCCACGCTTGAGCCCTGCTGCTGCCACCCCTGGCCCCCCTGCTGTCCCAGGCGGTGACAGGGTGCCAGCTCAACCTGGGGCACTCTGGGATGTGGGGGCACTCTGGGATCTGGGGGCGCTGGGACAGCAGGCCCTGGGGGGTCTCTGTAGCGCTGCTCCTGCCGCGCTCTCCTGGCGGCTGTCCCCGCGGAGGGGCCTGTCCCCGTCGCACTAATACAGGTTGGGAATATTGGGTTTAATGATCTGCAAAATGAGGAGGTAGCGAGCTGACATTTACGAATGGTGCTGCATCCTTCTCTTCCCAGACGCCTGCTAATTTGTTGATATCCCCAACACCTCATAATGATGTGGTACAGTCACAGCTTGCAAACAAGCATCCCGAGGCCAGGGGCTGCCGGCTGCAGGACCCTCCTCACAGGCTTGGCAGCCAGAGAGCGGAGCTGTGGGCCAGGGTCTCCCTGCATGTCTGACAGGACCTGCCCCTGGTTCCTGCCATGTGCCCCACATGCTGGAGGCGTCCTCCACCTCCTCCCTATGTGACTACCCCCTCTCCAGGGCCTCTGGAGGCACTTCTCCTATGCCAGCAAAAAGTGGGAGAAGGGATGGGAGTGGGAGGACAGCGTGCAGGGAGAGGCTGGATGTGGCTGGGAGATGATGAAGAGCAGAGGTGACAGAGGAGACTTCAAGAGTGGGGCTCAGTGCCAGCTCTGCTTCCTGTTTTGCTGATGTTGAGTGGAATCCTGCTCCTCTCTGCCGGACTTGCTGGGATGCAGGGAAGGTGTCTACACCTGCACTGCACTATCCTGCACCCATCTGCTCAGGAAGGAGCCAGCCAGGAAGCTGTCTGGCATGGAGGGCTCTTTGAGCCTGATATGCTGGCATGGAGATGCTCTTGCCATCCCCTGTGCTGAACTCCCCCTTCCCACAGGGGAAGAAAGTGCTGCCCTGGGCCTTTGGGCTGGAGTGGGGGAGCTCTGTCCAGTGCCCTGTGTAGAGAGGGAATTGCTGTGCCGTGTCCAAGTGCTGGGAGCAGGGTCCTGCCGCACTGTGTGGGGACCAGAGGGACATTGCTCCATCCTCTGTCCTCACAGAGCTGCTTTGTATCCTGGTGCTTCCGGGACAGGGGAGCAGGCCCCCCATATTGCTGCTTGTGCTCTGAGAGTGCTGCCCCAACCTGTGTGGGGGCACCTCAGGTGGGGGTGAGGGATGGGGCCAGCCTGTCCCACTGCAGCTCCCCAGGGGAACACGCTGCCTGGGGTGACCTGCTGCACTCCATGGAGAAGCAGGGTGTCCATGGAAAAGGAGGTGGGAAGTATTGCTGCTGTAGCTGCACGTCTCTGGGCTGGGCACCAATGCAGGGTGTAGCCAGAGCCCTTTGCAGAGCAGGACCAAGCTCTGCCCCAGTCCTGTATTGAAGCTGAGGCATTTTTAGCCCCCAACCCCTTCTGCTCAGAGTTGTGCTACCCCCCCACTCAGAGCATAGAGAGGGGACTTGGCACAAGCTGTGAGAGCAACACTCCATGTCACTGCTGCTCCCCTTCCCTTTCCTCTCTGGCATCCCACAGGTGTCACTGGGACACACTGTTCCACTGGGCACCTCACCCCCAGGACTGCCTTGAGCAGCAGATGCAAGCTCCCTTGCATCTTCATGGGCACTTCCTTACCCTCCTGCTGTCCCTTTGGTCTGGCTCCCGGCCAGACACACAGGATGTCCATTCCCTCATTCTTGGCAGCCCCGTGGTGCTGCTCTGCTGTCCTGAGGATGCTTCTCCCCAAGGCTGGAGTGCTGGCAGAGGGAGAGTGACTGCCCTGGGGCTGCTCATCTCGCTGCAGTCCCTGCCTGAGTCGTCTTGGCTGCTGGTGGGGTCTGGGTGCCATGTGGCCCTGCTGTCCTGGCCATGGCCCCCCTAATCCTGCTCCTGTTCAGAGCCCTCATTCCTGGGCGGTGTTGGAAGGGGGGTCGTGGGGTTAACACCCATTAGCAGAGCCAGCTCACACCAAACTCTGCTCAGCAACTCTTCACGGAGCTCAGTCTTTAAAACATCATCAAAAAATCATCAAGAGAGAGAGGCAGCGCGCTCATTTCCACTGCCCACAAATTCTAATGGAGCTGGTGTAATGGGCTCCCACCAGCGCGCTGGGGGCAGCCGCAGGGCTGGGGGGCCGGGCTCTGCATCTGGGCCCTGGGTAGCCGCTCACTCAGAGACAGCTGGGAAGGGCTCCCTGCTCCTGTAAGAGTGGCTTTCTCTGAGGTCTGAGCCCTGCCAAGTTGGAGCTGACAAGCCCTGCGACTTCCCTGGCCTCTGAGAAGGAGCCTGTGCCCAGGTGTGGGGCAGGGGAGGGAGTTCTGCCAGCTCTGCTTCAGCAGAGACAGTCTAAACCGTTCTGCTTGTATCATCTGCTTGGTGCTACCCTTTCATCCGGCCAGAAATGGCCCTGCCACATTGGGAACTGTACTTCTCCCCAGAAGAAGCTGAGAATGCCCACTGCTTTCCCTAAAACAATGACTTGAGTCTGATCCAACTTGTTTGGGTGCCCTGGGGAGCTCAGGAACTGGTCCCAGACCATCCCAGAAGGTGGGTCTGCACAGTATTCAACACTGCTGCAAGTCCTTGATTCCCTTCCCAGCTCTGCTGATCCTCACATGTGAATCCAGGGGTGTGATCCCACAGTGTCTCATTTTCCTGTTGTAGTCCTGCTATGCTGAGGCCTCCAAAGAGATCCAGCCCCATAGTGCCATCCTGCACTGCGAGGTGGGGAGTTTTCCTTAGTGCAGCAGAAAAGCTGTGGTCCTTTGTTAGCTCTTCCCGGGCTCCGAGAGCAACAGGCCCTTTGTTTGGCGTGAAGCTGGAATCCAGGAGGTACAAAGAAGGAAGGGAATGGAGGTCCTGCATCTTGCAGAGCTGGCGCCAGGGCTTTGGTTGGACTGGGACTGCTCCCACGGCTGGGACTGGGTGGCCCCAGAGCTGTGGAATGTCCCTCAGCTGTGACAGTGGGAAAGTCCATCCAAGTCAGGTTGGAGCCCCAGAAATTTCTCTCCCAGGAGGAGGGAGCCTTGGGAACCTCCTGCCCTAATATGAATGTCTTGCGCAGAGTGCTTGGAGCCACATGGAGCCCCCCGCCCCAGGATGGTGCCTCAAGGAGCAGCAGTGAGCCCCACACCAGAGCCCTGGGCAGGCAGAGCAGGCATTTGCTTCCCTGGGAAGTGTACAGGTGCAGGAAGGCTGGGGCTGGGATTCCTGTCTGTCTGTTTGGTGGGGAGGTGCTCGGCAAACAGGAGACAGGAACAAGGAGGATGGAGCCGTGGGAGCCCACAGCAGGAATCCTCGCTGTGTCCTGCTGACCACGATGTCCTGCTTCCTGCTGTGCAGAAGGGGCTCAGCAGCAGGGAGGACTTTAAGTGCATCCAGTGCTTCCTGAGTCCAGGCAGCTGGTTTGGGCTCTGCAACGCAGTGGCAGCAGCCACAGGTGACTCAGACCACGGAAGGATGAGGTTTGAGGAGAACAGGGCCTGTTCTGATGTATCTGTAGACGCTCTGTCCAGCACCTGGGCAGCCTCTGCCCCAGGGAGCTGCTGCTCACTCCTTCCTGGGTGGCAGTGCTTGGCCCCAGGCAGCCACCGGTCCTGTGGCTGTGGGGGGATGGTCCTGGCTCCCCTGCAGTCTGGAGGCTCCCTGCCCATGCCTGGGTCTGGCAGCACTCACAGAGGCTGGTGCCAGCAAGCCAAGGAGGCAATGCCTGTTAGCCTGGCTGTTGGCTGGTTATTTCTTCTCCCAGTATTCACAAGCTGTGTATTTTCTAAGAATCTTGTTCTTGAGCTGGGACTTGGTGACTGTGGGGTCCCTCCTGTGGCTGAGAGCTGGAGGAAAGGGCAAAGTGCTGGACGAGTGGGATGTCCCAGTTGCACCCGTGCATCACAGAGAGGGGAGAGTCCAGCAGCATGGCTAACTGTCCGCTCCCTGCAGTCTGTCATCCTCCTGAGGGCTCAGTCTCTCACTCCAGCAGGAGAGAGGCAGTTGCAGACACCTTTCCCCAGAGGAGTCCCAGGCTGATTTAGGGTGAAATGAGTAAAAGAGCCTTGCCTTCCTATCAGGGAAGGGCAAGCCAGGACAAGCCCTCATGCCGGAGTCATTCCATCCTCCCCAGGCTCTGATGGTGTGGAGACCCAGCCTTGTGTTCCTGCCGCAGTTCACAGGCACTGGTGTTCTCCAAGCCTGGGACTGGTCAGTGCAGGTGCTGACCACAAGCCTGGGAGCAAGGGCTGTGCTCTCCCACCATGCCAAACAGACCTGGCCTTCCTAAGGAGACTTCCCAAGGCTGCACCATGTTCTGGGGACGTTCGTGGACACAGCCTGGCTCAGATGGGCCCTGCAGTAGCCGAGGGTGGCCGTGCCCTTGGTGGGACCCAGCCAGGGGTCTCCACAGCCATTCACTGGGGCCGCAGCAGCTCCTCAGTCCCTGCTGTTCTGCTGCTTCCCTCTGCAGTGAGGGACTTCTGTGCTGCAGAGAAGTCAGGGAGAGGAGGGCACCTCCCTCAAACCCTTCCAGACTCCCCTCCTCACCTCCCGACATCATGCCCAGCGTGCACAGACCCTGCCAGCCTTGAGGCCAGTGCAGCTCTGCCTTGATGTGGACCGGAGGCCCCTCGGCCTCCGTGCTGTCTCTGGAGCTGAGCAGTTGACTCCCTGCTTTTAATAGAGAGCTGGGAAGGCACATTATGGAGATGAGGGTGTTATTTGCATAACGCTAATTAGGTAATTACAAATCATTTTGCTATGAGCTGAAGCGTGTGCTGTGACATAACGTTTATTAGTCATTCCATTCAGGCCCCGCTTAGTTAAGTCATTTACTGCACTAACTACTGAAGTTGGCAATAAAAGGTAAATGCTGGTGCTGGGTGTGAGGCTGAGACATGACACCCCATGAACTGTGCCCGTGGGGGGCTGTGTGAGGCAGAGCCAGGCTGGCAGGTGTTAGCAGGGCAGAACACCTTTGAAGCCGTGGTGAAGAGCTGCCTCTGAGCCCACTGCACAGCCCTTCTTGCGCCACCTCACTCCGTGTGCAGGGCCCATGCTCCGAAGCCGCTCGTGGGCAGGCACTGAGCACTGGTGCTGGGGCTGTCTGCAGGCACCAGCTCAGTGGAGGAGCCAATTTCACTGCTCAAGGGTTTGGCAGCTTTCTCTGAGGGTGGGACACAGGGCAGGTAGAGTGGGCACAAGCCAGTGGAGCTGTGTGGGGCAGAGGGAGGGAGGACTGGCACAGAGCTGATTCTTCTCTGCAGGCACTTGCCTGTCCCAGCCTCCTGGGCTCTGCTGCTGCCTCAACCCGGCCTTTTGGCCTGCAGGGATCTGTTCCACAGCAGACACCCTCCTTCCCAGCCCCGTGTCATGGCACACCTTTCTCTTCCAGAACCAGATGAGCCATTTGAGTTCATTATCGTGTCGCTGACGGGCCAGACATGGCTCTTTGAAGCCTCAACATCAGAGGAGCGGGAGCTCTGGGTGCAGGCCATTGAGAGCCAGATCCTGGCCAGCCTGCAGGGCTGTGAGAGCAGCAAAAACAAGGTAAGAGGCCTTGGCCAACTTCTGTTCTATCTTCTCTGGCATCTGCTTTGTCACATTCTTCCATGTCCCACACTTGCCTGTCTGTCCACACTGAACCCTGTCTTGATCCGTCTGCTCCCAGGGAGAGTTCAGTCCCATCCCTGGGACTATGCAGTTCCCCTCAGGTTTCTTGTCCCCTCTTCCCTGCCTGGCTCTGGCCCCACAGAGTACTCTTCATCCTGTGTGGCTGGATTCTGCATCGTTCATTCCCTCCCTGGACATCTCTGCCCTTTCTCCCCACTCTTGCCCACTGTCCCCTGCTCCTCTGGTGCACACCTGGCCGCTCCAGACCCTGTTGTCGGAGCCCCCATGCTGGCCAGCCTCATGGAGTGTGGTGTGGCACACTAGGAGGGGTGCAGGACGTGTGGTAGGGTGGCTGGCCTGCAGTGAAGGGGGTCTCGTGGGGTTCTTTGCAGGCTCGGCTGGGCAGCCAGGGCGACGCACAGGCCATGCAGGCCGTCCGCACCGCACGCGGGAACAGCTTCTGCGTGGACTGCGATGCACCGAGTAAGAGATGCTACACTTGGCGGGGGGCTCACCCAGGAGGGGAGGGGGCTCCAGCCACCCCAGCCACCCCCTCTCTCAGCCCAGAGAGACCTGCTCTGTGTGTCTGTCCTGTCCTCTCCTGCAGTGGACCTTCTGCTCGGGGTTGGGGTACAGACCCACCTGCCACACTGGCCCATGACCCCTCATTGGCTAGCCTGAGGTTCTGGCCTCTCCGTGTCCACCCCTCCCAGGGGCACTGAACTGGGAAGGGTTTGGTGGGCAGGTGCCTGCAAATACGAGTCTGAGGTATTAACTCTCCCCCACTGATCCTGCTGCCCTCAGATCCGGACTGGGCCAGTCTGAACCTGGGCGCTCTCATGTGCATCGAGTGCTCCGGGATCCATCGCAACCTGGGCACCCACCTGTCCCGTGTGCGCTCCCTGGACCTGGATGACTGGCCTAGCGAGCTTCTTATGGTCATGACGGCCATCGGCAACGCACTTGCAAACGCTGTCTGGGAGGGAATGGTGGAGGGGTACCCCAAGCCCACGCCTGAGAGCAGTCGGTAAGGGAGGTGGTGAACCCCAGAGATGCTTCTTGGGAACCACACCAGGAGGGCTGGGGGACACTACAGGGGATTGGGAGCAGCCATTGAGGCAGGCAGGATTCCTCAAGTGCTCCAGTGCTGGGGGTCCTGCCCGCCCGCGAGGCACTGGCCACCCTCTCCTGCCATCCTGGTGGGGCAGTGGGGCTCCATGGCGGCCACGGCCACGCGGTGACTGTGAGAGCTGAGGCTGGCTGCAAAGCCGAAGGGGTTAACCGAGATGGCTTGGCAGCGTCGTGCAGGTCTCCAGGGTCTGTCCCTTTCAGGCCCTTGTCTGTCCCTATCGGAGCCACTCTCCTGTCACTCATCCCAACGAGGGCCCATTCTGTGGCTTATCAGCGGCTGAGCGCGGGTCAGGGGGCGGCGGCAGTGAGCATGCTCGGCGCGGGGCATTGATGGCCGCCCGCCAGATGCAGATGGATAGAAAGGCAGCAGATAGCGGCGGGACGGCGCGCATCGATCCGCCGGCCCCGCGGCCCCGGCGGGACGGACGCGGACACCGCCTTTGTTTGCACCAGGCGAGACGGCGGCAGCGATAAGGTGCCTCCCGTGGCGCTGGGCTGGCGTGTGCAGCACGAACCTCCTCCTGCCGCTGGCCGTGGCTCCACACAGGCACGGGGCAGGGACGGTCCCTGTGCTGCCACGGCACGGGCACGCAGCGTTGGGGTGCCAGGGGCTCCGGCATGGACGTGCACAGGGACAGGTGTGGGGTCGGGGTGCAAGACGCTGCTGCTGTACAGGCATGGACATAAGCATACGGTGTCCATGGGGAGCTGTAAGGATGTCAGGCAGGTGTCCGGAGTGGGGTGACAGAGCCCCGGGGGCAGCTGTGGGCACAGAGGCACGGCAGGGGCTGTGCAGAACATACCTGGGTGTGGCAGATGTTCACTGCTCACACGAGTATGTTCACGTGGCCGTGCTGGTAACTCACGTCCTTTTGTGCATGGGGCCCAGGCAAATTGTCTCAACTGTGACAGTGACAATGTCCTGTCTGGCAGGGAGGAGAAGGAGCGCTGGATCCGGGCTAAGTACGAGCAAAAGCTCTTTCTGGCCCCACTGCCCCAGTCTGACATCCCACTGGGGCAGCAGCTGCTGCGGGCCGTGGTGGAGGATGACCTGCGCCTCGTGGTGACACTCCTGGCCCATGGCACCAAGGAGGAAGTGAATGAGACCTATGGAGATGGAGACGGACGTACAGCGCTGCATCTCTCCTGCGCAATGGCCAACGTAGTCTTCACGCAGCTGCTCATCTGGGTAAGACAGAACCTGCAGCCTCCACCACAGGGCTTCTGGTGCTATCCTGGTGCTTCCCAACCTCCCTGCTACCAGGGCACAAGGCACCCTTTATCCATCCTGCTTCCGTGGGTTCTCCCACATGCCCCCTGGTGCTGAGCTGCCCACTCTCTTGGCTCCCTGTCCCCCTGCCCACCCTCCCAGCTCCCTCTTCCTGCCTACCCCAGAGCCCCTCTGCTCCTTGTCGCTCCCGTGCCCATGGGCACACGGTACCCAGGTACCACTGACCAGCTGCTTCTCTCCTGTGCAGTACGGAGTGGATGTGAAGAGCCGGGACGCTCGGGGCCTGACCCCACTGGCCTATGCCCGGCGAGCCGGCAGCCAGGAGTGCATCGACATCCTGCTGCAGCACGGCTGCCCCAGCGACAGCGCTGCCACGCTGACCCCCAGCCTGCCCCGCCGCAACGCCAATGCCAACAACAACGCCTGTGCCGCGGCGCCGGCTGAGTTCAGCGCCAGCCCCAGCACGGTCTAGCCCTGCAAGGGCCCTCTGGTTGCCACACAGCTGCCCTCCAGCCCCGCCGGGGACCAGGGCCGCAGGAGTGGGTCTGAGAGCAGCGCAGACAGGCCCCCATGGTGCTTGCCCCCACCAGAACCCCTGTTCCAGCCAAGAGGAGGCTGGGAGCCAGCCAGGAGCCAGCATCCTGCTCCTCTGCGCTGGTCCCAGCCACCTCTCGCCGTGCAGCTGTGCAGACCCAGTGCTGTCAGCTTGTGGAGGGGTTCCCGCATAATCCGTGGGGTGGCTCCAGTGCACCCCATTCTCATGACCGGTACATGGATGGGGGGGCAGTTTCTCCTGCCCCCCCATCACACACATCTGTAGATAAAGCAGGGGCTGGGGGCAGTTCAGGTAGGCCCCCCCCTGCACAGCAGTACCAGGGAGGCTGATGGCTGCACCCACTCCCTCAGGCAGGTCAGTTTGGGCACTTCCCTCCTGCTCCCCGTCCATGATGGCCTCGCCACACCCCCCAGCGCAGTGGTGAGGTGGGGAGCAGCAGGAGGTGTGCATTTCTCCATTGTGCCCCCATGCTCCTCTGCTTCTGGCCGGCGCAGGAGGGATGCACGCACTGATACCGCTCCCCATGCGCTGATGCAAGGGTGGCATCTCCCCAGCGCAGCCCCTGGAGAAAGGCTTCCCCAGCCTCCCTGGTGACCTGGAGGGTGAAGAGGATGGTCACCTTGGGATCCCCAGCTCTGTCTGTCTGTCTGTCTGTAGAGTCACTGTCCTTCCAGGTTAAAGCTCCAAGCTCCAAGCCATACACAGTGTCTCCATCAGAGCCTCCTGCTGGCTCCCGCTGCTGCCCAGGTGGGGCTGGTCTCCAGCTGAGCAAGAGGAGAGGAGAGGAGCATCTCCCTTTGGATTGGGGTCAAGCCTCTGGCTGAATGCTGGAACCCCAAGGCTTTGGACACTGCTATGGAATGTCTCTGTCACTTGTGTATAAAATGTACATTGGAAATATTTATATGGACACTCTGTATATACGGTTTCTTTTCCATGAGTTGCCCTGTGTGTGTTATCTGCAGCCAAGGAGATAAAGGCCAATAAAGCAACCCCCCTCCTGCCAGGCCAGCGTCTCAGTGTGCTGCCTTTGGGGCCTCCGATGCAGCCCTGGCTTGCAGCTGGGTCTGGTGACTCTCCAGCCCACACTGACAAATGTTCGGCCTCTTCTCCTCCGGCTCACGCTCTGATAACAGCAGTCCTGTGCCAAACTGGGCCGCTGGGACGTGGCAGAGTGCTGAGGGATGGAGGGGAGATGTGCCAGCTCTGGGCACTGAGGGACAATGCCAGAACATGGCCCCAGAGGAATGCACAGCTCTGGTGGGATGGGGGATGGGCACATCAGAGGGGTGTGCTGGAGAGGGGACATGCAGGGCAGGAGTGCTGGGCCAGCTGGTCCCTGTGCACAGGACAGCGAGTGTGAAGCTGGGATGGTGCAAGGCAGAGATGGGCAGGGAGCGATGGGCTGCCAGGGCGAGCAAAGAGTCTGCTATGGCTACAGAAGACTGGGTGTCATCGAGTCCCAAGGCACAGGCAGACCCCTGAGCAGTGAAGGGAGCCGTGTGTCTGCTCTACCAGCCCTGACTTTGCATGCTTCTCATAGCTATGGGCAGAGCAGAGCCCCAGTGCTGGCAGTTCCAGGCTGGCTGCACCCCAGGCCACACCACAACTGCAGTTCGGGGCTCCAGTGTCTTTTTGTGCTGTACTGGGGTCCAGGCTCTGCTGCACTGGGACTGGGCACAGGCCTTGGGCCCCAAGCCTGTGTGGCAGTGCTGCAAGGAAGGGAGGTGCCGGGACACCCCCACCTGCCACAGGTACCTCAGCTATCCCCATCAAACCCCTGCTGCCTCCTCCTTGTGCCTCTGCCATGGCAGAGGGCTGCCTCGCTGGGTCTGCAGACACTGGCCCCAGCCCCTCCACCGGCCCCTCCGCTCCTTGGTGTGTTCCGGCTGTGTGTGCCCCTGTCATCATCCTCATCCTCATCCTGGTCCTGGTCCTGGTCCCACTTCCAGTCCGGCCCCTGCACCCATGTCACCCCTCATCCCCATCCCCTCGTGGTGCCCATGGGTGCCCCCACACCGGCCCTGGCCCCAGCCCAGTGCTGGGTTTGGTTAATTTCCTGGCGACTGCATTAGCAGGAATGGAAGCCGAGGGACGGCAGCTCCTCTGGGGCCCATTAATCATCCCCCTCAGACAAGCTGCCTTGATTACAAGTGGCAAGAAATTCATTAGGGCTGCGGCTCTGACAACTTTTATCTGCGCGGCTGGATCTGACTCATTAGGCAGCCAAATTAAAGCCATGATGGGCCCTGATGAAATTCACTGCTTGTTTATCTTGTGCGATCTGATACATCTGCCCATACATCATCTCCCGCGCGGGATCCCGCCCTACCCAGCCCTGGCGCCTCCCTTCCCATCCCAGCCCTGCCCCAAGCCCCCGGGTGCCCTGCCTGGACCCAGCTCTGACCCCAGAAGACCCCTCGCCTGCCCCCACACTTTGCCTGTGGCATCAGGGCTGGAGCTGGGGCTGTGAGCGATGACCATGCCCCCAGGAGCCATGCGGGGACAGCTCTGGAATCAAAGCCATGCAATATCCTGAACTGGAAGGAACCCACGAAGATAATCAACATCCAGGGTCTGGGGCCACACAGCCCCGAGCAGCTCTCCACGGCCCATGTAGTGCTTGTGGGGGGTGCAGCCCCCTCAAGGCACCCAGAGCCCTGGCCAGATCCTGCTGGCAGTGGCACTGCTGTGGGCACACAGCCCTGTGGAGACAGGCCCTGTGCCCTGCTGCTGCCCGTGTATTGCAAACAGGTGCTGGGGATCCCAGTGATGCCCCTTTGCTGGCACCCCGAGGCAGGGAATGCCACCAGATCCCCGCAGGCTCTGACACCATCCCAAGGATGGGCCAGACCCCACCAGCAGCAGCTCTCGTGCCCTATCCCAGCCCAGCATTACCCCAATGCTGGAGCACATCTGGGTGCCAAAGTGACCAATGTGGCTTCACATGGCCCCAGGCCAGGACAGGCTGAAGCAGAAGCTCCATGTCCGTATTCAGGGGAAGAGGTGTGTGTCCATGTTTAGGGGCAGGAGCTGTGTGTCAGTGTTTAGGGGCACCGTGTCTGTTTTTGGGGGCAGGAGTCAGGTGTCTGTGTTCAGGCTGATGCCAGGGAGGGCACAGGCCAACCCTCTGCTCTGCTGTACACCAGAGGACCGTGCCAGGGCAGCAGCACAGTGGGACTGTACATGGTCCCGAGCAGCAGCGGTGACCACTGCAGCTCCGTGGCAGCACCATAAGGACCCTGCCCCAGGCAGCCAGCAGCACTCATACCATCGAGCTGAGGCTGGAGCAACGGGGAGGGAGGTGGGTGCCACAGGACAGGAGCCAGGGATGCAGATTCCTGCCATGAGTAAATCCACGGTACGCAGCCTCAGGCTGGAAACCAGCCATACCACAGGTTTGCAGCACTTCCCAGAGAGCCTGGGCACAGCCAGAGAAAGCTCCACAGGGTACAACTTACAATTGAAGCCCCACAGGCCTTCTTGGAGCTCCAGCTGAGCAGACACTGCCTCCTGGGCATCTGTAGGTGGGCAGCAGCAGGGTGTGGGGCAGCACTGCCCAGCCCTGAGGCTGCAGGGATCACATGCTGAGCACATGCAGAGGTGCCTTCACAAGAGATGGCCAGAGCAGAGATCCTGCCACAGGGCTGTCCCTTCATGTGTCCAGTCAGCCTTACCTCTGGGGGAAAAGGCACAGGTGTGACAGCTGCGAGCTCCCTTGGCCTGTGCTCACTAAGGCACAGCCCCAACACACTCCACTACAACACCCGCACCCCGTGCCCATTCATGGCTGTCGGGCCTGCGGGTGGGTGCAGATGCCCACAGCACAGGGACTCACAAAGCCCTGTGGGGAGTTCCTGCCTGGCTGGTGGGAACAGGCTGCAAAGGAGTTGGGGAGTGGTCAGAGGGAGCTCATGACCCTTCCCAGGTGCCAGCCATTGGGAAATTGTTTCTCTCCTGCCCATTGTTTGTCTCTTGCACCTGAGCTACCCCCGGAGCCACTGGCTAATGAATAACACCAGCACCATATTATGGGCCATCACATCTTCATCCAAGCACCTTGTCAGGGAATGCTGAGAACCAGCTTTGTTGTGCTGAGTGAATAAACACTCTGTGGGATGCAATCCCTGCTCCTTTCCCAGTTCTTTAAGAACCACCATGCAGATAAACAAGTGGACAGGTTTGGGTAGAGAGAATTCCCTTGTAAATGCTGAAATTGCTGTCCTTAGGGCAAATCAGTCTTGTTCATATAAATGCATGTGTATATATGTGTATGAACATATTTATATAAACACATGTCCATGTACATACACACTGTATGTATTTATCTCTGTGTGTCTGCACCTGTATCTGCATTTTACTCTGTGTGTGTGCACACATGTGTGCTCGTGCATGTGTGCACATGTGCACGTACATGCGTACCAGCGTGTGTGTTTGCATTCCTTCCCCACCAGTTCCTACTCCAGGACACAGGATAACAGCCAGAAGCTGGTAGATGGGAAATTCCAAACAGATGCAAGTGAAAAAAAACATACTAAGAAGGTGGTTGGACAGTGGTACAGGGGCCCGAAGAGGAGGGGTTGCCCACCCTTTGAGATCCTGGAAGTCAGAAGGGCAAGTTCTTCAGCATCTTGAATGGGACAGGCTTTGAGCAGGTGTTGGAGCAGAGACCTCCCAAAGCCCCATCCAGCTTCATGGCTCAATTGCTCTGGGTCTGTCTTTACTGCCCAGTTTTTCATTGCAGCTCTCCTCCCACCAACCTCAGTCTGACACAGCACCCAGAGCTCCAGCTCATGGGAGCCCCCACAGCTCTCCTGTCTGAGGCCAGACCACAGCTGCTTCGTGCAGTGTGGGCAGTGCCATGCAGCGTGCTTGCTGTGCAGCGTGGGCAGTGCCTCGCTGTACAATATGGGCAGTGCTGTGCACCGTGCTCGCTGTGCAGTGCTTTGCTCTCCGCTGTGCAGGAGGCACCAGAGCCGTCACAATGCTCAGGGTTCACAGGAAGCTCTGCTCTGCTCTGCTCGGTGCCAGGAACACTCTGCTGCTCTGCAGCTCTCTCCAGCAGCGCTGGTGACAGCATGAGTCTGTCACCTCCAGCAGCAGTACACAGAGCTGCACCTCTGCAGCATTTGTGGGGGTTTAACATGGCTGTTTGTAGGGCTGCAGTGCGTATGGGCTCTGGGACTGGTCTAATACAACAAAAACAACAGCAACAACAACACGGATTTCGGGTGGGCAGTGGCCTGTACAGTGGGGTAAGTGGGTTAAGGACACAATAAACCAGTGCTGCCACTGGGGACATATCAAGCCAGTGTCAGTTAGAAATGCCCAGTGGGAATAAGGGAGTTCTTGGACCTTAAAATAAAACTTGACTCCTTTTAATATCACTGCCCCAGCCCTAGATCTGTGGACACTTTCTGGAGTGCTGTGGTTAATGTGCACTGCTGTGCTGTGATCGGCTGCAGTGGCACAGACCCCTCATGTGGACACATTTGTAGTGGCAGAGCCCTGCTTGTAGCTGCAGAATGGCTTTACCCTGCCCCCTGCCCTCCCACACAGAGACACGAGGACAGTTCATGTGCAAGAGCCACTGCAGTCACTGCAAACGGCTGTGTCCCCTTTGAAGCCACGTAGCACAGCTCAGTCCCTGTCTCAGACCAACACCCACCTGAGGAGGGAGAAGTGGTGCAGGTGCAGGCAGCTCTACCCCAGCCTGTTGAAAAGGGAGCTGACAGTTTTCCTTAGAGCAGGGCACTGGGGGCTGCTGCCAAAGGACATTTACGCCCCTGAACCAGAGGGAATGCCAGCAGGTGTTGCTACTTGAACAGGACAAATCCATGCTGGGGATGCTGTGAGCAGCACCAGGCCAGGCAGTTCCTGAGGATACTTTCTTGTTTCCAGGTCAGTGGTGCAGGGACAGAGGCAGGTGTCCTGCAGTGGAAGCCAGCTGTGCTGAGAAACCAAATCCTGAAAGGATCCCACAGAATTGTCTCGGGACCTGCAGCAAACATTTCTGTGGAAAGAGGCACCCACCAAGGACATCTAGAAGCACGGCTTTGTCCAAATGGTTGCTCTGATCTGAGCTGTGTCTGTTGGCCACACAAGCCAACTGGAGCCAACAGCCAAGGGCAGGGACAGCCACCCCCCAGTGCTCTGAAGCTCCAGGGCGCTGCAGGAGGACTCAGCTGTACAGGCTGAGCATGGACCCCACACTCCAGGTGAACAGTGTACCTGCCAAAGAAGGAAGGGACATGGGGAGGGAGCACTGCTCCCCAGGCAGCACAGAGATGGCCCAGCCCTTGCTACGGCATCAGGGAGGGCACCCAGGAAGGTGGAGTCAGCTCTGGCTGTCAGGGATATTTCCTGCTCTCCCAAGCTGTGTCTCCCAGGGAAGGTGACAATGGCTGTCTGGACCCTTTGTGACCCAAACTCCCTATCAAACCTCTGAGCAATTGATGCCTCAGCAAAGCCTTGGAGAGAGAGCCTTCCCCCTCTCCAGGAACCTGTGGTGGCATTGCCATGGGTGTTGCTACCACAGCACAGGCATAGGAACTCCCTTGCCCCATGGACTCACTGATGTTTGTCAAACCAGAGCAGAGGTTCCCAAGGCTGGACTCCCAGGGAGCCACATAGCCCTTGTGCTGTTGACTGGGATTGCAGCTGTGCCCTGTGCAAAACTGGATCTTCCTGGGGTTTTGGGGTTGGGCTCAGTATCTGAGATAGCTGGCTGTGGAAGCAGCACCTCATGCGATAGCTCTCAAGAGCAGAGAATGGCTGGCCTGGATGTGCGAACCCCTTTTGTTGTTGCTCCTGTCCCAGGGCCTCAGCACCAGGGAACCGGCTGTCCCGGGCCAGGGCAGGGGCTGCAGCCGTGCTGGGAGTCTGCAGCAGCACACACATTGCCCCACCCCGGGATGCGCTGCGGAGGCGGTCCCGAACCAGTCCTGGCTCCGGCTCCGCCGGCGGGAAGGCCGACCTGGGGATGCTCCCGGGCGCTTCCCGGCCCCTCCTCTTCTCCCTCCCGCGTCGCGGCACCGGCACAGCAGCGGGTGCAATGGAGTCCGCAAGGACACCGCTGCTGCTCGCACAGCCTCTGGCTCCGCGGTCCCCGGTACCGGCACCGGCCTAGGGGCGGGTGAGCCCCGGAGCCTCCACTTCTCCCCGTCCGCTCGCCCTCCCCGACCTCCGCGGCCGCCCCTCGCCCGCGCCCCTGTCCGTGTCCCTGTCCCTCTCGCTGTCCCTGTTCCCATCCCTCTCCCTACCTTNCGTATGTACAGAGTTTACACGGAATAAATAAGGGACATGTACACAGGAGTAGGAGCGGGCGCGCGGGCCCCCTCCCCGCCGCCGCCACCCACCCCAGGGTCCGGGAGCTCCGCCGGGCTCAGGGCCGGGCGCCCTGCTCGATCTGCTGGTGCTGGCTGCGCACGGCGAAACGATTGACGTGCACCGGGATGGGCACCACGATCTTGGGGTTGCGGACGGGCTCTCCCGAGCGGTTGCTGACATTGCCAGCCTTGATGCGTTTCCACTTGGCGCGGCGGTTCTGGAACCAGATCTTCACCTGCACCTCGCTCAGCTTCAGGGCATGTGCGATCTGCGAGCGCTCCGTCAGGCTCAGGTACTTCTTGCAGTGGAACTCCTTCTCCAGCTCCAGCAGCTGCTCGCTGGTGAAAGCCGTGCGGCGCCGGCGGCTCTTCCCGGCCCCGGAGCCCGGCGGGGGCTGCTCGGCGGCGGGGCCGCCCTTGCCCTTGCCCTTGGCTCCCAGCGCGGTGCCGGCAGCTGCCCCGTCCAGGAAGGGCTCTTCCTCGCTCTCGCCCGCCGAGCTCTCCTCCTCCCGCTCGCTGCACGGCGTCGCCGCCGACTTCACCTCCAGCTTCTCCTCGTCTGAGCTGTACGCCTTCCCGTCTGCGGGGCACACAGCGTCAGTGTCCGCCGGCGCGGCCCGNTCCCTGTCCCTCTCGCTGTCCCTGTTCCCATCCCTCTTCCTACCTTGTTCCCCTTCTCTGCCCGCGCCAGGCCGGGGCCGCGGGACCCCCGTCCCTGCAGCGAGGAAGAACGTGGTCGTGCTCCATAGAAAATAATTTATTGAAATCACAGCTATACATGGGAGGGCGCCAGCGGCAGCGCGGGCCCGGCCCGGCCCGGCCCGGCCCGGCT
>VZRS01009222.1:128442-172154 GCA_013398055.1 Ifrita kowaldi
CTCATCCATCTTCTGCACATCACGGTCGAGTTCCTCCTTCAGCGCCCGCTCCGGCGGGGCAAGGCGCCCCGCTCCCCCGGCGCGGCCGGCCCCTGGGAAGGCACCTCCCCCTCCCGCCTCATCAGCTGTTATTAATGGTGATTGATGATTAGCAATTACGGGGCCAGGACAAGGGTGCTTTTGTGGGGACGGGACGGAGCCGCGCCGCTCGGTACAGCCCTCTCCGGGCTCGGGCCAGGGCCCACGGACGGGGCGAGCCGGCTCTGCTCCGCCCCGCCACCACCGGCTCCCATAGCCGGACCCGAGCCGGCCCTCTAGGCAGCTCCTGACAGCCGAGCCCGCGGGGAGTGGCCCGGGGACGGCGGCGAAGGCCGGGCTCCAGCGCCCCGACGGACCGGCCCTGGCCAGGCACCAGCCGCCCCGTGCCGGGGATGTGCCGGGGCTGTGCCATGCCTGCAGACCGCCCGCCGCCGAACAGGGCGCGGAGGGAGCAACCACCGGGCAGTCGGGACTGCCCCTTTCCCGGCCCTGCAGCCTTGTCACCTCGGAGCGGGGTCTCCGTGAGACCGGCGGGCTCGGGCGCCGCGGGGCCGGGAAGACCGCGGGGCCTCCCGCAGACGCACCGGGTCGGGGTGGGAACGGGGGAACGGGGGGGGTGTCCTGAAACGCCCCCTCTTGCTGCTCCCCCGCGGCCCCGGCACTGCTCGGCCCCCCCCTCACTCCGTGTGTCAGACTCGTCCCCCGGTGACGGCCAGCGGCCCTGGTGCGCATCGCTCCATCTGCAGAGCGAGCGACACCCGTGCGAGTCGAAAGCTCCCGAGCTGCGGCGAGAACTGCACGGCTCCGCTGTGCTCTCTGTGTCCGGGGAAACATCGTCTGCTTCTTGTGGGGAGTCCCCACGCTAAAACAGAGGACTTTCTGGCCCCAGCTCGGCATTTGGGTTGTCCTCTGTCTATAGAGAGCTGCTCACCAGACCTGCAGTAGGCAAACTGAAACCCTGCTTCAGAAGAGTATCAGGATTTCCGTGTAAAGTGCTTGGAAGTCAAGAAATGCTAGAGCCGAAGTCATGTCTACACTCACTCCAACTGTAGTTTCAGTGGCACAGTGACACGCCAGACCTCTAGCTCTCACCTAGGGGTATCCCTCTTCTCACGTCCCCTTTGTGTTCCTGCCTGCATTCCCCCTTTGACCAGGGATGCAGTACCTCTGGCTGCTTAGCTACCCAGGCTCCCTGGTGGCATCGATATCTGTGTAAACACATGGATTTCTCCACCATCACCTTCTGCTCTGTCCCTGAGGAGGTCTGTAACACCACTTTGAAGTGTGTGTTTTCTGTGGGACGCGACAGCCCAGCCATGGAGTTGGACACTTGGATCCTGTGTGGAGCATGTAAGTGAGGCAAAGTGGGCCCACTGTGCTGAAAGTGGGGTACTCAGCCTTCCTTCACTAAACAGGCGCAATCTGAATGCCCAGATATGACATCACAGAGCCTCCTATTTCTTTCACATCTTTTGTGTCTTTCTCTGTGGCACATCCTTGTGGTCCCAAAGAATTATCCCTCCACAGCAAGCACGGTCCTGCTCCAACCAGAGAAATGGGTGTGGAGAAGTCAATGATAAGATAATCATCCAGGCTCGAATACGGAATCATAAAACCGAGGCCTGGCATAGGGGGTTCCTGTCACTAGTCTGATGCAGACACCTCCCACCCCTGAGAGAGTGAGAGATGCCCATCTTTGCAGGTCATTGACTGGTTGTGGCCCCTAGTCCAGGACCAGGGCCCCGATTCCATGCTGGGAAGGAGCACAGCAGTGACAAGCATTTGGGTGAATCGCACCACAGAGACTAGTTCTGACACAATAAGGGACATGGCTCCAGATCTACGGGTCAGCATTCATGTTCCGTCTGTCCTTGTCCCAGCTCTCCTGTCTCATCCACCAGATGTCTGTGGTAAAGGAACCTTCAGGTTGGAGTCACCTTCATGCACGTAGTTTGGGTCCATTCCCTGCTATGAAGGCACCTTAGACCATGGAGAAAGTGAAAGCATAGCCATGTGTTACTGGATCTCATGACAGCACTCAAAAGGGCCCAGATCCAGGCTGTGCAAGCAGCTTTCTGGCGGCTCCTGAGCAATGCAATTTGATCAATTGTTCGATGAATCTTTTCTGTGTAACCAACCCACACCTCACACCTACAGAGAGGTTAGCAAGATATTTGAGAGCAACAGGAAACTTCTATCTTTAGTGACCTTGCTGGGTAACTGAGTGAGCTGCGGGTGAACTGTGGCTCCCACGAGGGAGGGTGGCAGCCCATGCCCACAGCAGCAGGTCCTGCCTGAAGACAATAGCACAAGCTGAATACTGACCTCTGCACAGCAATAGCTTGCACCCTGTAAGTCCCTACTAATATCCCCAAGATTAAGGTTCTGCTTACCTGATCATACACTTGCATTACCTGCAGCCCCCATCTCCCTTCAAACACCGTCTCTGATTCCGTGCTAGGAGCAGCAAGGAAAGGCTGCTTCTGGAGAGGTGGGAAGCCAGGCAAAAAGGGCTGTAGCAAGGTAGGGGCTTCACTGACCAGGGTGCATTCCCACAGGACCTGAGGAATATTAGCAGAGCAGATCTGATGACAGATGGCTGCATCATATGAGTTGGCCCTGACCCTGGAGGGCCAAACCTCCAGGAGGGGGGAATGTACTCAAGGCACCAACAACTTACTCCACTCTCGTTTACTTTGTCTCATGAGACTTTGTGGTAGGGGTAGAAACTCCTGTGCAAATAGTAAAGCAAAGATTCAGAGAAGGATATGTTGAAGGACTGCAGAAAAGAAAAAAGGTTGTAAGAGCAATAAAGCAAAGACTGTGCTGCTGTAATCCAGCGTGTATATCAAATGGGACAGAGCTCCCACATCCACCATCCTCACAGGGTGAGCCATCTTAGAATGAGGGTCCAGGTTGCAGATCCACCCATTGGACTTCCATGGGCTTTGCCAATTTCAATTGTGTAACCTCTGTCTAATCTTCCACAGCCTCTTGCTGCCTAGTGAAATGCAGTTTCCATGGCTTCCACTTGAGGCTCAGGTCTCCACTGCTCAGATGCTCCCTGGGCATCTTTCCCTCTCCACACACCTTCTCTGCAGAAAGCCCCTCGATTCCAGTTTAAAGGGCTTCATCCCTCCCTCTCGAAGACCCAGTGTGTTCCCTTAACGTGCCTGAAGATAGACTGTCCAACATGCCAGGTACAGCAGAAATATTAATTGTGTGTGCAATTTGTGAAGCCCCTGGTCTCATTGCACCCTCAGCTGTTGACAGAGATCTCTCAGGACCTCGCTAGCTACATTATCAGACACTGAGTTAAAAATAGAGTCTCAGGAGGAGACCTGCTCTCTCCTGTTTTGGGGTCACTGGGTCATGGCTCGTGTTTTTCAGTCTCAGAATGTGATCCCAAGTCTCACCAAGCTGGGCCCCGAGTGCTGAATTCAAGTCCAGTCTCTGCAAGCAGCACCTTCAGCAATCACAGACCAGCCTGGCCCATCTCCTCCATCACGCCACTGCCTAAGCTGGCCCTCTATCCGCAGTCTGCTGTTGCTTCCCACCTTTCTTCTCTGTTTTCTGCATTAGAACTGCTCAAGATTCTTCCTTCTCCTCCTCTCCTCCATTCCTTGCTTCAGACGTGAACATGGACAAGTCCATTTGCCTGCTTTTCTGGAGTCAGTAAGAAAGACTGGAAAGTGTCCTGCTCAGCACTTGACACTTGGGACACAGTGTCTGTCCTGAAGATGGGACATGGCCTGTCTGGTCAGCACAGAGGATCCTGGGAGCAAACCACCAGCCTCTGAAAGTGTCCTTGTTTGGAACATGCAAAGTGGGATCCTCAGAGGCTGTTAATTAGGGAAAATTTGATCCCGTGCTACTGGGCAGAAAAAGAACCATCCGGGCCAGCACTCCTCTCTGAGGTGGAGAGTCTGGAGTGTATTCCTGATGCACCAGCTGTTGGCCAAACACAGGCCAATTAATTTTTGCTGTATCTGTAATGGGTAAAGTTCTGAGACAGGAACACAGCACAGCAACCACAACTGCAACAGTTAAAGTGTAATGACTGACTGGGAAATGAAAGCAGGTCTTCCTAATGGAAACTGCTATGCAGTCTTAACTTTATGCCTCTACCTGCTCCACTTACTATCTCTGCACGGAATCTAGCACAACAGGACTAAATCTAGTCACGGCCTCTAGGCATTCCTGCAATATAGCTGCTAAACATATTAAAAGCAAGAGTAATGTTGTAAATTATTTACTCAAAGTTTGGGAAGTCTAAATAACAGGCTGGCTGTGGCCATGATGTTGTTTGACCAAAGCTGGGCTCCCGCCAGGCACAGATTCTGATACTGGATGTGCCCATGACATGATGCATCAGGCTCTGCAGCCACAAACTGCCTGAGGTGGGCAAGAGCTCTTGTGCAAGGGGCACCCAGGAGGTTCCAGCTGGCCTCTGCAGACATGGTCCCACAGGCTTTCCCTGTCTGCAGAGCTGCCCCATGTACTTCTGTCTTCAGCCTCTGACAGCAAAACCTGTCTGCAGCAGCTGAGGAAATGCCTGTTCATGCCTGGGGAACTATTTCAGATCTAGAGACCTGGCAGAGCCATAGCTAGAGCAATAAGAATCCAGGATCCTCATTAATGGTAGCAAGAACATTGCCAGGTGCATGGGTTTGCTGTTCATCTCAGACCAGAAATTTTTGTTTCTGTAGTCCTGGACAAGGTTCACATATTTCTTTCACATGTTTCTTTGAGGATTGTTCTGCTTAGGAGAGCCAAGCCCACCCTCACTCCTGTGTTTGGATCCTGCTCAGGGAGAGCGATGCTAGCCAAATTCTTTAGATAATTTATGGGGCTTCTAAGGTACGGGGCTGGTACCTCTTACATGTTTAGCCTGGAAGCAGCTATCTCCAATTGCACTGCTCTGCCCCAGCACTGCCCCAGCTCTGCCATGTGAGCATGGCACTCTAGAACCTTTCATTTCAGAGACATCCATCACCTGCAGGTCACTATATAGGCATACATCTCGTGGCTCTGTGACAGAACCCAAGAGCCTATAAGCAAAGATGGCGTTCTCAGAGTGCAGGATGCAGGATTCAGAGCAAAATGGGTTATGCAACACTATCCACAATGCGGTCTGGCACATGAACATCGTTTCTTCAGCTGGGAGCACAGTCCACTCAAAGGCACCACTGAAAACAGCCTGACTCCCTTGTCTTAGTGTCCTCCCTTCAGGTATTTATCCACACTGATGAGATCCCCTGGAGCCTTCTCTTCTCCAGGCTGAACAGTTCCAGCTCCCTCAGCCTTTCCTCGTAGGAGATGTGCTCAGGTAACTTTTCCATGTTAAGATATTGTTATTTTGTCACTGCTCAGGTTTCTCCAGCTCCAGGTCCTTGAGGCAGCTTTTTTTGGCCATTTCCTTGTCTTCTGACTATTCTTGATGTCTTCTGCTACCACTGCAAATTTATGCCAAACCTGCTTTTGTTGATAGCTTTGCTGGTGATTCTTTTAGTGACCTGAACCACCCATCCCTGGTAAGCAGCTGCAGGTGATACTGCTGGTGTGTGGCAGTGAGCCAGAGTGGGGCTGACAGCCCAAAGAGCACCAGTGTGCAAAGGGGTCTGCTCCCCTGGGATTCACCTGTGGAGCATGGCACCTCAGGAGCATCAGCATCTGCTGCAGCACGTCTGGATGGAAACAGAAGTGCAGGAAGTATTTGGAGTCATGCTCCTCACAAAGAAAGACCAGAAGCCCTCAGCAGTGGGAGAGCTGCTGTCGGGCCAAGCAAGCCCCCAGCATGAGTCCAGCAGAGCTCTGCTCAGGGGGGCTGTGTTGCTGTGGGGGGGGGTCACAGCTTGGGGTGGACACTGAGGTTCTTACTACCCTGAGTCAGGGCACCTTGCAGTCCTTCTTTAGGGGGAAGTCACAGCCAGGGTTGTCAGGCAGCCCCTGAGGTGCTCATGTGCTGAGGAAAGGATGGGGTTTGCCTTTGTGGGTCACATCCAGCCCTGGGGTGCTTTGGAACTCCTGACCACTGTCCATCCCACTCAAGTGAAACATGCCTGGTGCTGCCAAACAGCTGAGATGTCAAAGCTAAAGCTTGAGAGAAATGGTGTGAGAGCAAATATTTAAATAACTTAATAAAAGCAGCATCACCATTTATTTCAGAATATCTTTCTCAGAAACCACTGCAGGCAGCACATTCAGAGCAAGGATGGTGATAGAACCAGTACGAACCAGTGGGGTCAAAATGAAGGAAACTCAGGTCGAGTCAGAGCTGTCAATGAGGTGTCAATGGAGTTAGCAGTGCTGGGAAGGGAAACTGGAACTTATTATCATGGGGCCAAACACAGTTTCAGTGATGTGACACAGACAGCAGCTTGTGGCAGCCCAGTGCAGGGGAGTGGTTCATAGATCTGTAATTAATCAGCTTGATCTCTTTGGGACTGGGCTGAGCACCATGCAGATGATCCCTGGTCTGGGCTAGGGCAGATCCCCATGGGATTTTAAAATAACCCCTGAGGTAAGAAATCTACACCCACCATGATAACCTGTTCTAAGATGTAATTAACTAGAAGATTAATTGCCCTTGCTATTAAAATTGTCTCGTTTCTAATATGTGTNACTGGGCTGAGCGAGCACCATGCAGATGATCCCTGGTCTGGGCTAGGGCAGATCCCCATGGGATTTTAAAATAACCCCTGAGGTAAGAAATCTACACCCACCATGATAACCTGTTCTAAGATGTAATTAACTAGAAGATTAATTGCCCTTGCTATTAAAATTGTCTCGTTTCTAATATGTGTTTGCCCAGCTTCAATTTCCAGCCACCGGATCTAGTTTTACCTCCAAGTGCCACTCGGAAGGCCTGACAGCGCTGAATGAACCCTGCGGGGAGGTTGAGTGAGAAGGCACAGTAGGGTCCAGCAGTGGGTGTCAGGGGACAATGAAGGGCCCTTGGTGCTCTTTGGGAGGGGGCTCTCAGCCCCTCCTGCCCTGTGAACCCTGAACAGGAGAACAGGCACCCACACCTGCACATGGGACCCTGAGGAGGAACCTTGGTGTGTCCAAACCCCCTCTCCACAGCTCCCACTGCCAGGAGCCACTGCAGCCCATTACCCACTCGTGGTGCTACTCTGAACCCCTCCGATTTCTCAAACTTTCTGAAACATTGACCCTAGAACAGGATGCCCCTGCAGCAGAGAACCCAGAGACCTGCAGGCACTGGACACCTGCCCCGGGTGTCTGTGTGCAACACACATTCTGCATAACGAAAACCAATAACTCACTAAATATTTCTGCTCTGCATTTGGAACAACTATGTGAAATATTCATATTTTACAGTGGTAATGAAATAGTTTCTATTTCATCAGTAATTAAGGAAGATGCTAAACTGTGTAAGTAACAATTTTTATAATGTGCAGGAGAAGAGCTTACAGCCAAGAGTATTTAATTGGCTAATGAGTTCACTGAACCATTTATTTTTTTCTTTATAACAAATCATGGCACACTGGGGAACTTAAGATTACTAGGGGGAAAAATACCAATGTCTTGTCAGTATTTAAATATGTTCACACGGATATCCAAGAAACTACAGAGCAGTTAGTTCAACATACCTCCCACGCAATCACAGACAAGCAGTCAAAGGATGTCCCAGGCAAGTTAGTAAAAACTAGAACCCAATTTAATGTAATTTGAAAGAAGTACTTTTAAATGATTTTACGTGCCTTTTTTATAAGCCTACAAGTTTGACAGAGCTAACGAGAGAGATGGGCCAAGCTTAGAATCCTGTAAGTCATTTGACTAAGTTCTGCATGGCATTCTATATAAGAAAAAATAGCTATATGCTGCGGTTAGTGTGCTCAGTATTAACAGATCCGAAAGAACTTGGTGACTGAGGAAACTTATCTTAAACAGCCATTTCACAGGCATATTTCTAGCTGTATTCACATATCAATGCTATATACTATTAGCAAGCAGAGAGAAATAAAAGACAATTGCCAATAAAATTATTGGAATTGATAAAAATTAATTGTGGGGATGGTAAAAGTAACAGGTGGCACTTGCTCAAGACAACACTATCTGGGCTGCTGGAAACACCAGGTTTATGAACAGCCTGGTTTGTTACAGTGAAGTATAAGGTGCAACATATAAATAAAAAGAATGAGGCTTCACTTTAAATCATGCCTCCTTTTCTTAGTCTGGAGTCTGCTGATTAGTATGGACAAACAGAATGTTCCAAAACAGGTGCATGAGGCAGAGCACAAGGCTGGTTGGGACGGCATCATGGATGTAACAAGCCTGAAAAACATTAGAGGTTGCAACATCCGACATCAGAGCACAGACCACGCTGACTGGAGGGCATCACTGCTCAGGCCTCCTCCTGGGCTGTGCAACTGGTCAAATCATGTCAAATATGAATCCAAGGTTCCTGAGCATTTGTGTGGATCTCAAAGACAAGAGAACATAAGAGAACAACCCTTACACAATCACAGCACAACCCCGCTTCGAGTGCTGTGCACAGATGTCCTCCCTCCATCTCTGAGGGATGCACTGCAACCAGTAAAGGCCCAGGGAAACCCTGTATGTGGCATAAGGGCTGGGTGACAGCTTCGACACAAGAACAGCACAGCTGAACAGAATTCCAGCCCAAATAAGGAGAGAAATGGCAGAGATCTGTATAGTTTTAAATCATATGATGAAGAGAAAGACAATCATTTCCCATATATACTTACGAGGCATCAAATGAAACATGACAGTGACAGCAGAAAGATAAATAGAGGGAGGTGATCAATACACTGTGCAATTCTTCTCTCCTTGCCACAAGGGCATCAAAATGCTCAAATATACACGGGTCCAAAAAGTGACTGGTCAAATTTTGGCAGAAAAAAAAGTCTCTCCACAACCAAAAAATACAAAGATATCTTTTTGACTCAAAGCTACCTAAGAAGCAGGGTACAGCTCAGGGTGGGGACAGACATGCTGGGGAAGAGCTTTTCTCTACTTGCTCTGTGGCTGTAAGTACCATTACTGTTAACCCCTATTATGGCCTCATGCTCTTTACTGAGGAACAGGAAAAATCGAGTGAGAGTCAAGCAGGTGCTTGAGGCTGGGAAGCCTGCAGAGAGTGCTGGCTGTCTGTCAAAAGAGGATACCAGGGATGGGCAGGGCTTTGGCTGCACAGGGAGGGTCAAAGCACGATCCAGTGGCTGCAGCTAGGATGGAAACTTCTGTCTAGAACTGGGATGACTTTTTCCCAGAGCATGTCGCTCGAATGGCTGCATTGAGAATGCAGTGGTGGACTCACATCTCTCTGGCCACTCCTAAGGAGGTGGATGATGAAGCAGGAGCAGCAGCCTGTGCCCAAAAGACATTCCCAGCAAACCTAGGACACAGAAGTGACCGGCAGCTGCCTGTGCCTGCAGCAGCTGGTGAAAACACACCACAACCCTGTGCCCCTGTGCTAAAATCCCCCGACGCTTGGTGTTCTCAGTGGAGACCACAGCCCTCCCGCTTGGGATGGTTAAACTTCCCCAGCAAAATTGTCCCAGCAAGTAGATCCAATGCTGCATTAGGAATTTCCCCTTCAGAAACCTGAGAAAATAGCGAAGCTTATTAAATTGCCAGAACATGCTCTGGAACATTAAACCTTTAAAAATCTGTTCTTGTAAATGTTTTTGAAAATCAATTGCTAATCAATTAGCATAACTGAGTTGAACTCAGAGCATTTGCACTCAGCCTGCATCTCAGCTTGAACCTTTCTGATTGTTTCCGTTTGCCAAAGGGCTGGAGTTCCCAGAAGCTTTTCTGGTGGGTTGGTTTGGTTTGGTTTAGTTTTTTCCCCACTAGTTGCCTTGGTCACTCTGTAAAAGGTTCTTCCCTTTTCCTACCAGCCTCACATTCCTTGAAGACTGTTACCCAGTGGTATCCTCATGCATAATGAACTCCTGTCCTTTCAATTTTGGTGGGAGCACAGACAAAATTCAGTTTCTGAAGATGTGTGGCCAGGCATGGCCTGTCCCTCTCGGCCACCCACCTGACCTCAGCCCTCCCTGATGGGCTGGTGCACACTAGGATGCTCTGTCTGCAAATCTGGTGGCTCTGAGAGGAGCCCTGGAAATGTACCTGCAGCCCCACCATGGATTCTTTGTTGCAGTTGGTGCCTGTCTGGGCCACAACACCTTTGTCCAGGAAGGACTAGGATGTGCCAGAGCTCCATCTGCTCCTGCATTTGCAGAAACCAGATCCTGTGGGTTCACCTCTTCCTGCCAGAAGAGCTGGAGCTGCCCTCAGCACCCAGTGCAGAGCAGCCTTAGAACTGGCAAAAGCAACCAGCAAGACCCAGGAAACAGCTATAAGCCTAACAGTTGCAAGTAACAACTACAAAATAAAGCAAACCATTAAATTCAACCCTTCCCTGTTCTTAAGGAGATATTATTTTAGTGGCTGAGCATGCATTACAGAGCACCAGTTACACAGGCATAGGGACAATGTTGGAGAGAAGGAGAGGGCACACCTGCCCAGGTGTGCTGCTCTGCAGGCTGCCTTCAGACCCAGGACACCAGCTCAGGCTAAGGCAATCCCAGATTGTGCTGCCACCAAAAATGACAAACCTTCCTGTTTCCATTCCTCCTTCACTCACAGACATCACCTGGCTAAAAATGAACTCTCTAAAGTGGTTGTTAGACTTTGGGAACAAGACCACTGGCCCTGATCCCATAAACAGATCACCTGAGCAGACAAGCCAGTTCAGCTAGCAGGAAGGAGGTAACTTCAGACTCAGTTCCTACCCTGGCTCAAGGGAAATGCACTGCTGGTCCATGGTGAGAGAGCAGGCCATTATGGGTGTATTTTAAAAACTTTGGCTCCCTTGTACACTTCATCCCTGTTTTGCAGATCATTTTGGTCACCTCAAGCCAACACCTCACCTCTCTGCCTCTGGATGTCATGAAACACATAGTTAAACGTTCCTGAGATTTACCGTCTCTATACTGCAATAGTACCTACACAAAGGCAGCCACAAGTGCTTTCTAGGCACCTTGTGTGCACCTGTACCACGTAAACACATCCCTCTTGTACCCTGTTAGCATTCCTGCAGTGCAGGCACATTAGGAACAGCACAATTAACCTCACGGTGTGATTTTGGGTTCTCCCCCTCAGAGCAGCAAGGCCTGGCAGTGTAAGGTGACAGTAACTAAGGGCACAGAGCCACAGCCCATGTGCCCAGAGAGGCAGGAGCAGACAGCTTTGTCTTCAGAGCTGCATGTTGCAGAGTTCTACTGTTGACGTGGCCGTGAAGAGAGGCCAGGCAGAATGAGTGCAGCAAGAGGAGGGACCCACGATATGCTGTCCTGGGTACCTGTGCCAGCCACAGCTGTGCTGCTCAAGGTGCTCCTTGAGCCAGAAGTAGAATGGAGTTTGCTTACAGCAGATCTTTAAAGGATGGATAGTGCTTCCCTTCTTTACAACTGTGTCTTGAAGTCGCAGGATCAAGCTTTTCCCTTTACCTTGTCCAGAGGGTAGTGCAGCCCAGGCCGCGGTGTGAACCCGCACAGTGCTCTGCAGGTGCTGACTGCTCTCTGCCCAGGGGAGCAGCATTTTCAGGGCACATACCTGCTCACCCAGCAGTGAAGTCCCCAGTGCTGCACAGGCACTGCCATCCTGCCCCAAGCTCCTGAGCCAGGTAACCCAGACATTGTACCTTCCTGAAAGGGGTTTGATTGGAACACCTACCACACATTTCCCCTTGAGAAGCAGGTGGGTGCACAGGTCTGAGTGCATATGCCACCACAGGACATGTCAAGTGATCTCTGTCAGGACAGCTTTCAAGGAAACATAGAAGTCATGCTCAGGTAGGTATAAAGACCAGGATTTATTCCAAATACCTTTGGGTACAGACTATAAACAACTTGACTAAAGACAGGATCACAGCAAACATTCAGGGCATCAGAGTTGGCTAGTACAGGCTAGAGTATTTGGATTTGGGATAGGAAAACCAATATCCTACTATTAAGCCTGTGATCCATGCAGTGTCTTTGCTCCTTGTACCACAAAATGCCCTAATCCCCATGCCTCCTTTTCTTAGTCTGGAGTCTGTGCTGATTAGAATGGACAAACAGAATGCTCCAAACAGGTGCATGAGGCAGAGCACAAGGCTGGTTGGGACTGGGACACAGCAACAGGCTTGGCACAGGGGGCCAATGTGGCCAGGTAGGAGTGGGCTGAGGGGAAAGCACAGACTGCATTGGCAGGGATGGAACATCTACACTGAAAGGCACAGCAGGACTGGAACCACAGCTCCTAGTAGAGAATGTCCTCGAAGCCGAGCAGCAGGAACTGGTGCAGGGCACTTGGCAGGTGTAGCTGGGACAGGACCAGAAGCAGCCGGCCCTCCAGGATGGTCCTGAGAGTGCAGCGAGCCAGGTGCTGCAAGGAGCGAGGTCTGTGCCCCAGGGAGAAAAGTGACTGGTAGAAACATGGGTATTTCTACAGAGAGAAGAAAGGACCAGAGGCATACAAAGCTGAAGATATCACCCTGGGACCAGAGGTAGAACCAGACATCCATTTGCCTCACTATGGAGCATCCTCCCTGTCCCCAACAGCACCATCCCTGTGTCTGGCAACCCCACACTGCCCAACATCCTCCAGGCCCAGATGCCCCTGGCAACCCATCAGAACCTGGACTTGTGCTCTTCAGCCAGCAGTAGGCATTTGTTCCCTCACCTGTACAACCTCTACTGGAACTGCTTCCACCCAGTCCTCAGAGACACGCACATGGGCGTAGCTGTTCACCAGGGCCTCGATGACACGTGGGCAGGTGTGGCAGTACCGCAGCACCTGGCCAGGGAGAGAGCAGGTGATCACCATCATTGGACAAGGTCCTGCAAGCCCCACTGTCACCTCCTCTGAGGTGAGTAAAATACTGCTCAAACCCAGATATGGTAAATCTGGTGAACTCCTGTCCTTCCCGCACGCTGACCCAGGAGAGAAAAACCACGGCAGGTATGAAGCACCAGAGCATCCCTCCTTGCAAAGAGGGTGACTGAGCCATCACCCAACATGCACAGCATGGCTGCCTTCAGCACAACCAGGTCCCCACAGCTTTTCCTCAGACACAGGGACCATCGTACATGGCTGGGATGATGATCTCCATTGGCTTCACTGCTGCAAGTAGCTCATAAACACCAGGCTCCTAACCTCACATTTCGGTAGTTAGAGCATGAGCCATTCAGGGCAGGGACTGGCACTCATTCTGTGATCAGCCAGAGCACAGCACACTCTGCCTCTGTTGAAGGCCGCACCAGGGTCTCAGGGATGCAGGATTGTGCCTGCTTGGTGCAGGGCTGCAGAGACATCTGTACCTGTGTCTTAAGCAGTGCTGTGCCCATGTCAAGGGCTGCACAGAGCCCCAGAAGACTTCACACATATTTGTACAACATCTCTGGCGCATCCCACATTCGCATAGGTGCAGGTGGCACACCAATGCCATGTACCTAGCAACAGTGCAGCCTTTGGAGCACATCCTACCCCGGCAAAGCTACACAGAGGCAGATTTCCCCGGCTTCAGGCTGCCACTCCCCATGGCCCAGGCCAGCCGTAGCTGTCGGAGTCTATTCTGGCTGTACCAGTGATCCTCATTATCTGGCGTTAATAGGAGATTAATTAGTGTTAATTGTTGATTTTCCTGTATTTTCCCAAAGGGGAGAGCAATCTGCTGATCTCCGGGCTGGGTAATTATTGCACTGCTCAGGAATTAAGACAGGAAATTAACCCTTTGTCTGCTGGTGTCTTGCAGAGACAGCAGGAGCTGGAGGGTGGGCCCCTGAGAAGAAACTGTCTCCAAAGAAAAAGGACCAACACTTTCCAGAGCAAGTGATGATGGAAACCGGGTGAGTACTGTCCACACAGCTTAGCAGACAGAAGAAGGAGAGTCCTACAGGAAAACACACCCCAGGAGAAAACATCAGGGATACCATCCCATACCAGCTCTCCCATAATGCCAGTTCTCCCTTCCCAGGCCCTGGGCAGAGCAGGGCAGGACAGCAAACAGGCTGCCATGGAACAAGTCCTGCTGTGACAGGAGGGCCCACTGGGGCCCTGATGTTGTTCACAACCTTCCCCTCCCACCGCACTCCCAGCACCGCTGGAGCCCCGCACCTTGAGGAGGGAGCCTGGCCAGATGCGGACGGCTCCGTGGTTGAGCAGCGCTCGCACCACGAGCTCCGGGCGATGCTCTAGCTTGTAGGCAGCTACTTGCAGGATGTTGTGCAGGGCCGTGTTGCCACCATAGTTCATGACATTGACATTGGCACCCCGGGCCAGCAGTAACTCTGCAATTTGAGCATTGGCATTCTTGCAGGCAAGGTGAAGCGGGTGCTGCCGGTCCCGATCCGCAGTGTTGATGCTGGCACCGCTCTCCACCAGCAGCTGGCAGACCCGGTAGTAGCGGTCCATGTCCTGGGGCTGATGGCGCTGAGCACAGGCAGCATTCAGGGGCGTTTGCCCCTCCTTGTTCTTTACCTCCAGTTCAGCCCCATGGCGCAGAAGCAGCTGGACATGCTCTGGCAGGCCGTGCCGTGATGCCACATGCAGTGCTGTGTCATTCTCCTCCTCCGTCCGACTGTTTGCACTGGCACCATGCTGCAGCAGCTGCCGGACACACCTGAGTGGGCCAAGGTGACTTGGTGACCATTTCTCATCTCCACCTCCCATCCTACCTACCAGCCCCCACATCTGTACCATCCCACAGCTTTTCCCTAGAGTCCAAAAATCCCTGCTTCTTGTGCCCTGGAGCAGTGGTTTTAAGCCAGGATGACTGGTGAGTGGAGATATTGTCACCCTAATTTCAGCTAACTCCGCACAGATCTCTTGAAATGTTGTCACACCTGATGCCTGCTCACATATGCAGTGGATCTGCTCAGGAATGCCCTGAACATTGCAGTGTGACCACTGGCTCCACGTTGCTGGTGGGCAGACCAGGCAGCAGCACCTGGCTCAGCTGCATCTGCTAAGGATACGAGCTTGCAGTCATCTGTTTGACCTCAGAGGTGATCCTGGCCCAGGAACAGAAACCAAGGCCACCCCCATTCTGCACCTATCAACCCACCTTCAGGGACCCCTCCTACAGGGGATTAGGCTCGAGGGAGAGGGAGCTCCCCCGAGCAGAACTCACTCAATGGAGTCTGAGCTCTTGCAGAGGTGCAGGGGCCTGTAGCCATCCTCAGAGACAGCCTCAGGATCAGCTCCGGAGCTGAGCAGCAGGCGCACGCAGTCGGTGCTGGCAGCGGCACAAGCCTCGTGCAGGGCTGTCTTGCCCCCCGGAGCAAAGTCGACGGCAGCGCCGCGGAGCAGCAGGAGCCGCAGGCAGTCGGTGTAGCCCCGGCTGGCCGTGATGTGCAGCGGCGTGGTGAGCTCCTGCTCGTAGCTCAGCGACCACAGTCCTGCAGGGGAAGAGAGATCAGGGAGCCACACCCAGCCACAGTGCACGAAGAATTGCCCTTTTCCTTGAAGCACCTGATGTACATCCCCCCTGAGACACTTGTGTTTCCCCTCAAGGGACTTCAAGTCCCTTCCCTACCAGGTCCCTGTTTTTGGACTGGCCTACCAAAGGCAGAGATCCATGGAAGGCTCTCAGGCCGCACAGACAGGGAGCTCCAGGGAGCAGGAGCCCACAGCAGAGGTTGTTCTGCGCAGTGTGCCTTTCACCTGTGGCTCAGGTGCACACATGGGGCTTCTGTTGTCAGGAGCGCAGCAAATGAAGGGTCTGGGGCACCAACAGGGCTGATGGCAGCGAGGTGCCTGGGCTAAACACCATGTGTGAAGCACCACAAACGCCAGGAACCGGGCAGTAAGAGAAGCATCAGAGCCAGCTGCCACAAACACAGGGGACGCAAACAAGCCCTGAGCAGGGTGCAGACAACAAGCTACAGCAGAGATGGACGTCTAGGGCCTAGGAGACAGCAAGGGGCTGAAATGTGCCAGCTCTCAAAGATGCTGACCCAGCACAAACCATCGCTGAGCCGGTGCAGTCTGCTGGCTAACAGCCTGCAGATACTACAGGAAAAAAGCTCCTTAAACTGTGCTTCTTGCTGCCTATCCAGACTGAGCTGGAGGACATCCCAGACTGCATGGCATGTTCCACACTACATCCTCTCAGCTCTTGCTTGCAGAAACAATATGTGGTCATCTGTGTTTTCCAGGGCCAGGTTCAAACTAAACCATCTCAAAGACCTGACTCATGTTGTGACAATCTGGCACAACCTGCAGTGGGACCTGGCAGCCCAGTGCAGGCTGCACACAGAGCAGTTCTCAAGCACTTCAGACAATCCCTGTGAGAGGGACCAGGTTTCCTGGATGCACCCTCTGCTCTCAGAGACATGAACCCTCTCCCACAAGGATCACAGGAAAACCTGACCACATCCCCATGCTCTTGCTCCCATTCCCGCTTTTCTGTAACCCAAGTAGCACCCATAATGCACACCCCCAGCAACAGCTATGCCCCACAGCACACACCACAGGCTGAGCCCCACTGCTCCCACATACTCAGCCCGCGGGGGTTGAAGCGGTAGTTCTTCCACTCTTCCAGGTCACTGGTGTCAAACACAGCACTGGGGCTCAGGTTGTTCTGAGGATCTCTGAGGATCTCGGCTACAGTCTCCCGATCCCCAGCCAGCAGGGCCTGCCAGAACACCTGGGCAGGGCCAGCCGCCTGCCGTGTGCGGATGGGCTCCTGGCCTTCATCTCTTCTGCCTGTGATGCTGCCCATAACAACCAACCAGTCCCTCCTCAGAGACCAGGACAGGACCTGCTGATGCACCCCAGCCAGGCTCTGAGGCACAGCCCCACCAGCAGCCTGTGTTTGGGCTGAGACTGCCTGCCAGCCCAGGGTGTTCCACAGGGAGGGGGAACACATCACCCCCTCTCTTTGGCCCAGGCTGGGCACGGCTCAACTCTCAGCTGTTCTATTCTGGGAAACCTTGTGACCAAAAGCTGGGGCCAAGAGGCAAATAAAGGCTCTCCACTCAGGCAGCAGTACCTCTGCAGTGCCCTGCTGTGAAGGGAAAATACTCAGGCAGGGCAGGGGAGCTTGAAGGGTAGAAACGGAGATGGGACATCACTAAGACAACAGAAAGGAAAATTGTTTCATGCCTACTCAGCATTTTGTTGGCCAGTGCTGCCCAGACCACAACAGCATGACCCCAGCAGCTCCACGCACATCTCCATGCCTTTGCTCACCCCTTGGCTCCACATCTCTCCAGCACTGCATACCCACTTACCAATTGCACCTGAGCCATTAGCACTAAGGAGGTTTTTAAACAAGCTACAGGACATCTCTTTTTAATCAAAGCCTAAAGAGTGGTAGAAATAGGCACAAGGAAGGGAAAAACTGGAGGTAATTATCCTTTAGACCCTCCCTGCTTCCTCCTTTTTCTTGATATCCAGCCTTGCCCAGAGCCCCTGCATAGCTTTAGTACTCTCTTTCAGTCCTCAGACACTCCTGAGTCAGGGTTGCTCACTGCAGTCCTGTCACCTGAGATGGTGTTTTCCTCTGACCCCACTTGGCTGCATACAGCCAACCCACCCACCCTGGCCACAGAAGAGCGTGCGTTGCTCACGTGGCATTAGCGCTCCGTACATATTGTTCCCACCATGTGATCTAGAGAACGTGTCAAACTGTGTGAAAGGCTAGTAGTGTTCAGTGTAATTTTGTGCCACAGAACTACTCAGTTCCTGCAGCTAAACACCAGTTAAGTGACCCCAATAGACCACCAAGCAACAATTACCAGGGGACCAGAGCAGAGTGTAAGACAGGAACTTTACCCTTCTCAGTAATGAAAATAAATGAGCAAGTTCTATGCTGACAGTATCCAGTTTGCTCTGTCTGTGCAGACTTCACCTTGTCTAACAAAAATGACAAAGCAAAAGCCTGCAAAAGGGTAAAGAAAGGGAAGCCCTGGCAGATGTTCTCACCTGATGGGACCCTCTATTTGCCCAAGGATATAAGCAGGTATCCCATGAGAGCTTGAGGTTCCCAGTCACACACCAGGGAGGCAGAAAGCTGTCCAAGTGTCAGTGACACCAGACAGTTTACACTTCCTCTGGGCACCTTAAAATACCAACGGAGGTGATTTGGGAAGGACAAAGTCGCTAGAACCCACTGCTAAGGTCACTGAGTCAGTTCTAAGAACCTGTCCCTACACGGTCAGTGAGATACAAACGCAAACCTCAGGCAGCATGAGGATTTGTTTTGGTTTTTGTTCTGTATCCTTATCTGATAAATTTGGCAGCACATTTTTGCTCTGTGCTTGATGAATGATCTTGTTTGGTTGAGTTTTTCATGTCTTCAAACTTTGTTGATAAGAGAAATTTCTGCGTGAGGTTGTTTTACGTCGTCTGTTCCGTTTTCTCCGGGGCACAAACCTTTACAAGCAGAGAGACTGGCTGTTCCAGTGTCTGCCAGCCTAGCATAAGACAGGAGTTACAACACCCCATTTGTATTTTACTGACAAATGGTCTCGGTTACACAAAGGGTAATACCTTTAGTGATTTCATTCCTAAGTAGACTGCAACAATTCAAAACCTGGGTTGTACAAATCCTGCAATTCAGTAGATAATCTTCACCACTCACAAGTAGCAGCATGTGCATCTGCAAGCCCACACACCCTATTTGTCTCTTGCTGGAGTGGATCCCCACAAAACGCTGTCATCTGACTGAGCACCAGGACAATCAGCCTGCTCCTCTGGGAAAGCAGCCTCATCAACAGCTCTTCCATTCTGGTATGGGTGGCTTTTGCCACCAGCCTTCTGTAGAGGAGGGTGGTACAGTTAAGGCCCTTCCACACTTGATGCTCTTAAATTCTGGGAGTCTGCCTGCACCACATCCCTAACTGACAGCAGCAAGAACAAGGGCATATCCAGGCTGCTCAGCACACCTCTCCCTTGAGCACACCAGCTGCAGCGCTTACTGAGAAGCTCATAGGTGACGCTGACGAGAAGGTACATAAAAGGGAACAGAGAATGTGGAATCATGTGTGGTAACCCCAAGATGTGCCTGGACCAAGGTACAGTGAGATATACAGATGGAAGGAAACACCAAGGATGATCAGCTCCTACCTCCTGTCACTCAGGAAAGTTTGCTTCCACCATCTTTCTGGTAGACTGGATTTCTGCTCCCCTTGTGAAATCCATCTCATGGAACAGAACAGAACTGCATTCTGATGCTTTTTCACCTATGCACTCTCCCCACCTCACACATATTTCATATCTATGCCAGCAATCTCTAACAGGACAGTCCTGAAGATGTGCTTCTCCAGCAACTCTTCTCATTAAGGCCCTATTCTCATTATTTTCCAGTAGACCTGCCTCATGCCACCTTCAACAAGCCTGCTACTATTTGTTCTACAGCCTTGGAAACCTCCTTTCTCACACAAAAGCTGTTCTTCCCAAGTCCTTCTTCCACCACCCTTTTACCACCACTGGAGATTCCTTTCAACATTTTTCTCGGGTGCCTGAGCCCTATCTTTGGGCCCCATCCTGGGCACATACTGTCCCCCCCCGTGTCCCAGCCCCGCATACCCACCACGTTTACTGCTAGTCCAGCGCAGCACATCGCCCTTGGTCTCAATGATGAGATTGACGGCCGCGCTCTCGGTGAAGTACTTCTGCACCATGTCCAGGTCTCCAGTGAAGAGCGCATTCTGGACCAGCAGATCCCTGCACTCCAGTGGATCCAGGCGGCTGTGCTGGTACCCCCAGCTATCTGGGCTCGGGCTGTGCTCACTGTGGCGGTATTGGGACCTCACATTGTGGGAATACTTCCACTGATCTGGCTGCAGCAAACGTGTGGCAGAGCGGGGAGGGAAGGTGTAGTCCATCACAGGTAACTAACCTGAGAAGTCTGGGCTACACAGTGAACGAGCTATTGCAGCAAAGAGCCTCTTGTTCAAGGGTTTGTCCTTTGCAGGTTGCTCCTGGGTTCCAGCTCCCCTGCATCTGGCTGGACTCAGGCACAGGCCTGAATCACCCAGTATAAATAGCCTGGCTTGGCAGCTCCTCATCACCACCTCCCCTTCTTCCAAGAGCTTATTTTCAGCTGCTAGGTGCAATCACCAGCACAGACTAGGCAAAGGAGAGGGGTGGCAGGCAGCCTGGAAACACTCTCCTTGTGCTTGTTTGCTCTGCAAAGAGCTCCTGCTCCACACGGTGCCCCCACTGAGAAAGAGGCAGAGCAAGGTGGGGGCAACCATGGCAGGGAGGTAGGTGGGTGAGGGGGAACTTGGGAAAGGCCTGGATCAGACTCAGTGTCAGAAGTCATAAGGGACTAAGGACAGGGCCCTTCCCCACAGGCGACTCCACAGGGACCAAAAGACCCTCACAAGTACCACACACTGCTCTGGGAATCAGCCCCTTCCCTGGGGCAGCAAGGCTGGCTGCCCACAGGGCTGGGCAGGATACAGAAGGGCAGAGAGGTGAGCCCTGAGAAAAGCAGCTCATACAACACAGATTATCCTATCACATTGGCCCCAAATTTTGATCAAGTTCTTTGTGGTGTGGCTGGAGGTGCTGGTCAAACAGGGAGGCAGACTCTGTTTGTGTTCCTTTTGACAGCTGTTTCCAGAGCAGAGAAAACAATTATGTAAGAACCTGGAAGCTGAAGAGGGTCCCATGAACGAGACTGGGATCAAGCCAAACATTCCCACTGCCACAGCACAGCTGTTCTGTGCCAGTGAGCACCTGCAGCATCCCACTGGTGCTGGTCTGGGAGCACATTGTTTTCCTGAAGGATGCAGTGCCTGTATCTCCAGCTCCTCTGTGGGATCCACATTCAAGCTTCACAGAGTCTCCTCCAGCCTGGTGAGGGGTTCAGTGCAACAGCCTTGACTTGGGGAACTTTGAGTGCAGGAAGTCTGGATTCCCTAAGAGATGAGGAAAAGGAGAAACTAAGAACTCCTAGTTCCTCTCCAACCTGTCTTTACAACTTCTGCTGTTCTTACCACTGAAACCAATGCCATCATGGGAATAGAACCCCAAACTAACCCCTCACGCTCAGCACTATTCATGCACTCAAGACCATCCAGGAAAGGCCCCTGGCAGGAATGCCCTGACTACAGGTGTCCCTCACCCCATCACCCCCTGCATGCTGGCCAAGGGCAGGCAATGTCTTCATATGCAGCATTTCACAGACCTGGGGCTGCATGTTCCTGACTGCACCAGCTACCCTGGACATTTTCTCCCATGCCCATGGCTAACAGCAAAAAAATCCCTCAAACCACTTCAAGCAAACGAACCAACCAACCCAAAATTACAAACAAAAACCCACAAAGAAAACCCCAAAACCAAAAACCCTAAACCTGCAAAACACAACCAGCCACCTTCAGCATCTCCAAGCCCAGCACCCACAGTTGCCAAGTAGGAAAGTCCACAGGGACAGTGAGGACACTGAGGGCCCTCAGCTGCAGGCAGAGAAAAAGATGTCAGAGCCATCCATTTCCTGTCCAGAAAAGCAGCCAACCAGGTCACTGAGCAAAGAGACAGAAGCAACAGAACCCAACATGTCCTTAAGTACACCTGGGGCTTTCATCCTCACCCCACTAATGTTTGGTCACAGGGCAGCACGGAGAAAAACCACAGCTGGGACCCTGGCTAGGAGGGCCTGAACATGATCAGGAAGAAGAGGATAAAGACTAAATACTGCTCATGCCACCAAGGCCTACAGGACAAGGATAAAGTGGTACCAGGAGCCTTGTCCTCCCACACAGGGTTTCTATCTTGCATGGCTTGAGAGGACAGCAGAGAGTGCCCACACAGCAGCCAGAGAGGAACAGAAACAGAGAGAGCAGCAAGGTCACTCTTCCAACCAGCCACTAACCAGCTCTCACAGAACCGCTGCTGACACTGCTGCTGCTCCAGCAGCTCCCTCACACCTAGTCCCTCTGGCTCACGCATCTCCCATGGACATTCAAGAGCACAGGCTTGTCCTCAGCTTCAGAGCCAGCCTGGGATAGCTGACACAACTCCTCCAAGAGTGCCGAGAGCACAGTAGCTGAAAAGCCTTGGGGCTTCAGGGTCTGGAATCTGCAGTGACACAAGTCCAAGGGCTGGTCAGAAAGTGAGCACAGGTGAAGGCCAGGACACCTGAACAACAGTCCCACCACCAGGCATGCCCCACTCACCTCTACTCCCACAGACAGCACCCAACTGCCATGACCTGGCTGTGCCTCATCTCTTGCCCCAGAGGACACTATGTCTGTTTTGTCAAATAAATGTCTCCGTAGGGCCAAGCACTGCAGCTATGGTGGGGGAGATGCATTCAGAGCCTCAGAACGAGGTTGTGTGGGGAGGGAGCAGCATGCGTGGAAACGAGCCTGTAACGAGTTTGTAATATGCATGTGTGGCACGGCCCGCGCAGCGTCATCACAATGGCACAGGCACTTTCCCGCCTCATTGCCTCCCAAATGGATTTTAAATATCATTCCGAGGACACAATTATTTAAAACGCTGAACTAAACACTCACTAATGGGAAAACGGCGTGTGGCCTGCAGCAGCCATTCCTCATGGGGCCACTCTGCCCATGTCATCCTCTTCTCCAGCCCCACACCCTGCATGGGGCCACATGGAAGCATCCTCCTCTTCCTTGGAGGCCAAACAGGACACCACTGGTACCTGTCTTCAGCCCAGGCTGATGCACATTGCTTATATGAGAACACACCTTCTGTCCCTACCCCAGTGACCTCCAGCCCCCGAGCAGCTTCCAGGCACCAGGGGCACTGCGAGTCAGCCCCCAGGGCTCCATGTCAGGGAGTCTTTCTGTCTCTCCCCAGTTTGGCAGCAGGTAATACCGGGCTACACACAGGGAGAGGACATGAGAACAAGGATGCCTCCTGACCCTCTTTATATGGTCCTGGAAGTTATGGTTACAACATAAGATTTACTTTTTCACTTAGTCTGAATACCTTCTACACCCCCAAGCACAATCCCAAGCAGGGGAGATGAAGAAAGCACCATTATTGCTGGCTACATCCAAGAATCCAGAGCGCACACAGCATGAAAAGAGAGAAAAAACCCAAGGAAACAAACTGTTTGTAGCAACCCTTGCTGGGGAGAACACAGATGGAGACAGCTCCAAGGTTGGGGTGGACACTTGGTCCCATTACAGCAGTGGCAGCATTAGGGATGACAGAGCTTCAGACAACAGTATATCTGCTGATGGGGGAGTGCCTGCCTGCCCTTTGATCATCACCCCTCTCCTTTCCTCCAGGCAGGGATTCTAAGGCCACCACAAGCTACCAGTGCTCAGAGACAACAGCCTACCGCAGACTAAAGAGAGAAGGGAGGTGACACAGACCAGCACCATCCCCACACACTAGCAGTTAAGCACAGAGAGAAGGAGAGTCCATTGCTGGAACTCCGGCCGCACATCAGAGGTTCATATTTTAACAGCTTTGGCATCACCAGGGCTATCCATCACCAGCTCATTTTCCTCCGAGTGCGGAACTGTTCCTGCCTCTGCTATTTGGAACAGTATCTAATGATGCACCGGAGCAGCCACCTGGCAACACGGCTGCCAAGGGCCACAACATGGGAAGAAGAATACACACAGGTCTGCACACTGCTGCCAGCCTCCGCTGCCCAAAAACCCCCCTCCCCTCAAACCTGCTCCACTCAGACCACATCGATGCTCTGCCTCACGGTCCTTCACCTTGAGAGAGAAAGAGCACATGCTCTTAAGCCATTGCTCTCTTACAGAAAGGAAAACAGAACACAGGCATTGGTGATATTTTCATGAATGCCCATTCAGCACTACAGTGCTCTTTTTGAGAGGTTGAAGAATGGATAAAAAAAAAAAATTAGTTGCTTTTAGCCCACAGACATGCATAGCTTAGTAAGAACATAGACGTGGGGCCAGGGACATGCAATATGACAGTGCTGCAGTATTGCAGCACTAAAAACTTGCTGTGAGACTTGCAAAGACACAGGCAGACCTGGACAGACTCACATGGAGCAAGGCAGCCCCAAGACACGTTGGAAGAGAGCCTGCACAGGCTCTAAGTTAAGTTTTGCTTTTGGTGTAACATGAGTACTTCTGAGTTGTTCTCACAGTGAGCAGCAGCCTGTGAATCCCCACTGGGTGGCAGAGCCTAAAAGCAACTTCCCCCAGATCTCACTGGATCCACTACAACAAGGGCATGGAGCCACAAGCCCAGTCTGAAAGCAGCTGAGCTGAGACATGGTGCTCACCAAAGCTGATCAGCCAAACACAGGGCGAGCCCTCAGGAAAAGACAACCACCTCTGACATCCCGTGCAGGTATCCCAGGGCAGCTCCACGGGAACTTACTTTGGGGAAACAAGCAGCAGAATCCCTGCACAGCAAGAGATTAACCCGCCTCCACTTGGGAAATGTGGGCAGGTTCAGTGAAGAACTCCCTCATTCCAAGAGCAACCTCCTCCTTCTGCCTTAGTGCATCTGCACTACCTGTCACATCTCTGAGGATAGGCAAGGATCTAGTAAGAGGAATGTGAGGCCAATCTCCAGCTCCATTCTTCAAGCCTTTGTTGGGGATGAGGGTGAAAAAGGGGGTGTGACATGAAGCAGGATGCAGAAGTGGAGTACTGGAGAATCAAGCACGTACCCCATTAAATTCTTACTCCTCTGGGGCTCACCCAGTGCTCTATTAGACATCTCCAGGAGATAGCCACTCACTTCACCATAAATCAGCACCTTACCCACACAGCCGGCCACGTGTCTGCCAAGAGAGCCAGGGTACCGGAGAAGAAAGTTACAGGTCCCCAGGCAGCCTGGTCTGAGCTGGGTAGCGCGGGGCTCCCGCCCATGCCGCAGAAATGGATCTGAGATCAGGTAGTCAGAGAGACCCATCTCCAGGGCAGGAGGAGAACTGCAACTGCAGGCTGCTCCTCAGCATTCCCCATCCCTCAGAGAGCATGGCTGCACATCCCACAGCGAGCTGCTGGAAAGGAGAGTAAGCTGTAGTGAGCGAGTAAAAAGCAAGCAATGTTTCTCCATTGCCTCCTCAAATATAAAGGCTTGAAAGTTAAAGTTTTGAACTGCATCCAACAAAAAACCAGAAACTGCTTTATTTTAGAAAATGAGGCACCCTCTTTGCAGGTCAAAAGAGCTTGTATTTGATACATCAGGCAACCAAGTAATAAACTTCTGATACATCAGGCAAGCTTCACCAGATACCAACAAGCAGCCAATGAAAATTAAGCGAGCAAAGATGAAGCTCCCCACAGACCTGCTGTTGCTAAGAGGTGCGTGTGATATTGCCTCTTTCGACACCCTCTAAAAGCAAGTGCCTAACTTGCCACAGGGGCTGCAAAATCTACAAAGTGTCAAACTCTCTGTCTTTACTGTCCTGCACTGTCCTGGGTGCTCCTACGAGGCTTTTCATGCCCCACCCAGCTGGCCTGGCTGCCATGGCTCTGCTGCCTCTCTGGCTTGCTTGCCTGCTCTCAGAGGGACTTCACCAGGGANAGAAGAAAGTTACAGGTCCCCAGGCAGCCTGGTCTGAGCTGGGTAGCGCGGGGCTCCCGCCCATGCCGCAGAAATGGATCTGAGATCAGGTAGTCAGAGAGACCCATCTCCAGGGCAGGAGGAGAACTGCAACTGCAGGCTGCTCCTCAGCATTCCCCATCCCTCAGAGAGCATGGCTGCACATCCCACAGCGAGCTGCTGGAAAGGAGAGTAAGCTGTAGTGAGCGAGTAAAAAGCAAGCAATGTTTCTCCATTGCCTCCTCAAATATAAAGGCTTGAAAGTTAAAGTTTTGAACTGCATCCAACAAAAAACCAGAAACTGCTTTATTTTAGAAAATGAGGCACCCTCTTTGCAGGTCAAAAGAGCTTGTATTTGATACATCAGGCAACCAAGTAATAAACTTCTGATACATCAGGCAAGCTTCACCAGATACCAACAAGCAGCCAATGAAAATTAAGCGAGCAAAGATGAAGCTCCCCACAGACCTGCTGTTGCTAAGAGGTGCGTGTGATATTGCCTCTTTCGACACCCTCTAAAAGCAAGTGCCTAACTTGCCACAGGGGCTGCAAAATCTACAAAGTGTCAAACTCTCTGTCTTTACTGTCCTGCACTGTCCTGGGTGCTCCTACGAGGCTTTTCATGCCCCACCCAGCTGGCCTGGCTGCCATGGCTCTGCTGCCTCTCTGGCTTGCTTGCCTGCTCTCAGAGGGACTTCACCAGGGAAAGACCCACCGCACCCAGCACAGATCTCCCCCATTGCACTCTGTAAGCCAGCTCTGGACCCATGGTGGTGGTAACCCCTTTCCTGTGCTTTCCATAATTATTCTTGGCGTTTTCCTTCTTTTCTATTTCCTTTATGAAAACAAAATTGAATTACCACTTTGTATTCCAACATCTAATCTCGTTTATGTTTTAATCTCACTTTCAGGTATCTTTAGAAGCTAATTCCTTTCCATAGTTATGGATCAAGGCAAAACTTACCTCTCTTCACCTTAAGCAGATCAGAACACAAGCACAGACATGGCCGAGCGAGCAATAGAACAGATTCAGCGAGGAGATGAGCTGCTCACCTGCTCGATGCAAATGGAGCCTGCTCAGCATCCCGCTCCTTGGTTGGACTCTCCCAGGCCTGCCTTCAATCCATGCATGCAGCTGAGCATCCCCACAGCTGCTCTGCCTCTAGCACCAGCCACACAGCCTCTTCCCACAGCACAGCCACCACACGGGTTAGAGGGAGGAAAAGAATTGCAGCCCACACCTCTGCTCAAGTCCAGACACAATGAAGAGATTGCTCTTCAGTGCTGTCCTACAGTCAAAAGGAAACAGGACACCCAGTACAGCCCCTTCCCTCCCTCAGGCAGCCCCACTCTGTAGCACCAGGGATGGAGCTGAAGGCAAGATGCTCAGTGCTGCTGTCTCCTGTATTCTCCCCAGAAGCACCACACACCTCTTGTCTGGCCCATACTCCACCGAGCCAGGCTGACCCCCATCAGAGATCAGCATCTGTCACAGCTCCATAGCTCACGAGACTCAGCAGCACCTCACAAGCTTGTGAAATCCAGGACTGCCCCATTTACTGTCACCTTGGAACTTAACACAGCTCTGGTTCCTCCTGGTGCTCCTACCCTGATATTGGCTGTGAAGATAAGACATCAGAGCCAGGCATCCAGTCCCAACATGAAGCTGGCAAAAGGCACTGGAGCAGGTTGTCCAGAGAAGTTATGGCTGTACCAAGCATTCAAGGCCAGGTTGGACAAGGCTTGGAGCAAGCTGGTCTAGTGGAAGGTGTCCCTGCCCATGGCAGGGAAGGGGAACTGGATGGGCTTTAAGGTCCCTTCCAACTGAAACAATTCTGTGATCTCCACCACATCTCCACCCAAAACATGGACCACATCTTTTCTTCACTCCACCACAGACCCTGAGGCAGCACCTCTGTGCAGGAACCCAGGACAGCCCCACACATACCAAGAAGGTGCTGTGCTTACAGGGCAGCCAAGCCATCCACCACAGGGTCGTGTCTCTGGACATGAGACTCAGCCCTGTGGGTTGCCCAGGGTCCATGTGGACAGACAGAATGTGCTCATGCTCCCTTCAGAGCCCTAGTTCGCTCCTGTAGCGAGCACCTAGGGATACAAGGAAAGGCAGTGAGGGCCAGTCATTAATATGATGGTCCAAGGCAGAATACAGGACACTCAGTCCTAGCCCAGTTGAGAGCCCTGCAAGGTAAAGTTCTCTTTAAAGCCACTGAAAGAGAGTAGAGATTATGGCCACATGTCTAGAAGGAAAACAGTTTGTTTTTCTTGTCAGCAAAGCTCATTTTGCTTTGGTTCTGCCTCTCCCAGAAAGTTTTCACCAGAAGAAAAAAACCTAAACAGGAACAACAAAACCCAAACCAAACAACAGCAACAAGAACAAACCACAAAAACAGCTAACAAGGAAAAACTCACACTCATTCCCACAGCCCACCAGAAAAACAAAACAAACAAAGAACAACAGCTTTGAAAATAGCTTATAAACATTAGAAAAACCCTTTACCCACTGCTAACTTCATCCTACTGACCCAGGAAGATTAAGCATTTACTCTGACCAGCATAAACTGATAACTTGGGCAGAGAGACCCACCAAAATTAGGAAGCAGTTGAAGAACAGCAGGAAAGTCAAAGGCAACAGAAGTTTTTAGCAGTCAGGAATGTGAAAGCTGTAGTAAGGAGTTTAGAGAACTTCAGAGAACCACTATGTTTACCATAATGACCCCAGCTTTCCCCAGGCACACCCTGTGGTCCCTGCTCCTGGTTGTATGTGGTGACTTTCAAACAGCAGCTGTTCTTCCAGCCCTACCAAACAATCCCCATGGCCACAGTTTAAACTGCTTCACAGTTCGCTATGCAAAGATTAAAGACATGATCTGGGCTTCTATGCATTTTTTATTTAAAGGCAGGCAACAGGACGTTTTGCTTTTTCAGTTGAATAAGACCAAATACCAACTCCTGTAAGGGAAGCAGCGGGGCTCAGGCTGGTTTCACTGGGGCCCAGTTGGTCACTTGCTGCTGGTGTACTTGGTGACGGCCTTGGTGCCCTCGGAGACCGCGTGCTTGGCCAGCTCGCCGGGCACCAGGAGCCTGACGGCCGCCTGCACCTCACGGCTGGTGATGGTGGCACGGTGGCTGTACTGGGCCAGGCGTGAGGCCTCCGAGGCCAGTTGCTCAAGCATGTCATTGACGAAGGAGTTCATGATGCTCATGGCCTTAGAGGAGATGGCGAGGTCTGGGTGCACCTACAAGATGGTAACCAAACACCATCTCACACACCCACCACCCTGGAAGGAGTGGGAGCCCCATTCCAGACAGGGCACTCCAACCCCAAAAGCACCTGCAGTTGCCACCCTAAGGATTTCAAGTCATGGGCCACTTTAAACTCAATACAGGCTCCCACAATGCTACACAAAGCTTTGGGATTACACTGGCAGAAGCCTCCTCACAATCGCCATGGAAAACATGGCTGTGAGGGGTGGAAATACTCCAGTCTCCAAGTCCTGTCTACAGACTCATGCTGACAACCATGGCCTAGAAAACTCATGGCCACTTCCAAAACCACTCTCATCTCCCCATCAAAAGTCACCACAGACACCTACTCACAAGGCCAGAAGCAGCTGTTTCGACCATACTGACTTCCATGCAATTACTTCTTCAGGCAGAGCTATGCACCAGAGTTCATTCTCTCTAAGAAACACTTTCTCCTCTAGATCTATCTCTACTACCCCTAGAATCCAACCCCTCAACTTCTAAGCTTCAGCTGAGGCTCTCCTATACCCACTTACACATTTTTTCTTTCCTTGTCTCTCTAGAAACCCAGATTTTTCGTCCTTAATCTTCATAGTGTTAACATGCAAGGGGCAGAAGTTACTTTACGTACAAAGCAGTTTCCAGCAGAAAAGAAACACTTACCTGCTTCAGTACTTTATAAATATAGACTGAAAAAGCTTCCTTTCTCTTAGGCTTCCTCTTAGATCTTTTGTCCCCAGAGGCACCAGCATGACCATCTTTTTTCAAAGATTCTGAGCTCATCTTAACCTCTAACAGAGCAACCAGTAAGTGCAGTGGGGTTGGTTATATAGCACAGGCAGCAGAACCTAACTTGCCTCAGGTGCAGCCCCCAAGGAGCAGGACAGCTACACACCTGTGGCTGATGATTCCACTTTCCACTAAATGAAGGGCAGCTGGCCTGAGAGGAGCTTGGAAGTGTCAGATTCAACTAAACTTTCAGACCTGTGAAGTTTGAGTGTAACCTGGGCAAAGAGGGGCAAGAGCAGAAGCATCTGATTTACAGGGGCCAGAATTACCAGAGAAGAGCCATTCCCAGGTCCAAAAGGGGTTTGGTGAAAGGAGGGATCTTGCTTTGGTGCAAGGGTCTGAATTGGAGTACTCAAGGTACTCCAGAATCAAAAGGAATCACGTCTATGCTATGGAACAGGTAATGCCATCCGGGGAAACTCAGTAACTGCAGGAAGCATTGGGCCTGAGGTGAAACGATGGCATCGTAAGCACCCTACTGGCCAGATTTCCCCTGCTACCTAGCCTGCTCTTGGGATCCCACCTGCTGCACACAACAGGGCCTGGAATGCCAGGAGGGGGGTAGTGGAGGGTCGACACCCCAAGTATGGATTTCATCTGTCTTGGAAACCAAGATTACACTAATGAGGGTAAACGTGACACAGACTTAGCCAGGAAAAACGTGCAGCAACACAGCAGAGACATGAACAAAACAGAGTTTTCTGCGCTTTGGAGAGAAAAGGAAGCCTTTCAGCAGGCACCACTACAGCCATTTCATAGAAGGGTGATGCCAGTATGCTTTTTTGGTGGGGAAACACACCGTGGTCTCTGTGCTGCCATGTAGAGTCTGTTGCTCAGGTATACACATCATACTGGCACATGCTGAGCAAATCACATCTTCCAAAGAGTGAGCTTGGGAGACCTACTGTCTTGGGATGACTGTATGATGTGTATCCCCTATTGCTGCTCTATGCCCAGAAATTAACTCTGTGCCTTTCTGTGCCTTTAAACTGAGCCTGAGAAGGGAGAGAGCAAAAAAAACCAAGCGCACTTTTCAGAACAGTTATTCAAGGACACATACACTCCTCTGCTTCTGCTCTGGCAGCAAGGAGGAAGGAAGCATCCTTCTTGCTTTTCAGCCAGCTTTTGGCTCCTTTTTCTCTGGCGGGAGACAGAGAGTTGAACTTTGTTTTCCTGGGACTTTGGTTTTCCCGGGACTTTGGTTTTCCCCTTCTTCTCTTCTGGACTGTTTCAACATCAGAACACATCGGGAGAATTTTCCACCAAGGCCCGGGAGGTGGGCCCACGCCGACCCAGCTCCAAGGAGGAGAGAGACCACACCCACCGCAGCACTGTGAAATCTTCCCAGGTTTCTCTCTGTAGCGAGAGATTTCATTATTTAGCATTATTATCCTTTTCCTGTGTGTTTGTTAAATAAATAGTTTTTTATCTCTTTCACTTTCCTTCGAGGAAAATTTCTTTTTTCCCGAACCTGGTGGGGGAAGGGTGGTTGTAACCTGCCTTCTAGCAGAGGATATTTTCCTCCAAATTTGGCCAAACCGGCACACCTACTCGTCAGTCAGTGATTCTGCTACTGCTTGTGCAGCCTACAGTGTTTCACTGAATTGTTTTATTCTCAGCCTGTCCTCATGGGGACGCACCTGATCAACCTCCCCTAGTGCAAATACCTGTCCCAGTGACAAGGCGGGGTCAGTGCCACAGCGAGGTTCTTGCTCCCAGAAACTGAAACATTAGTGATCAGGCAGGACAGGCTGGAATGGTCATGTCAGTGCATTTGTGTAGGAGAACGGGCTTGTGAAGATATGTGTTAGTGGGATTCTCTTGAAACAGGAGCGACTAATACTGGGAGTGAGGACCAGGGGACATCAGCACTTGTGCTTTGTAAGGGGCCGTGTGTTGTCAAGGAACAGTACAGGGCTCCCCCCTCTGAGGGACATTCCACCACCCTCCTTGTAACAGGAGCTGTGTTGCCTTGGTCTCAGGTCACAGCACACAGGGACTCTTGGGCTGAAGGAGCTGGGGGCTGTTGTATCCCTCCCCAGCTGCCACCATGTTTGTGATACACAGGTTACACAGTGATAAACACACAGCTGTTTTTTCTGAAAAAAAACCATTTAGTTGGAAGGGAGTAGCAACTGGTCACTCAGCATTAGGCACAGGGAGCCTTTGCACACCAAGGATGGAGGCTCATCCACTGAGCAGTATGGTCAGATTTGAACTCTCAGGTTTGGAGAATTACCATCTGCTTCCCTAGACTGGATGTGCTAGAGGCTGTACACGCTGCTGTGTGCTGGGCGTGACTCATCCTAGTGCTGGGTTTGTGGTGTATGGATCTACTTGCAGCACACACACAAGGGAATCCCACAAGCCTGCATCTGCCACTTCTGACTGTGGCTGTGTCAGTGCCAACCTTACTTTTGGATAACAGGCAAGAGTGACTGTGCAGGCGCTGGGTCACTTCTTTTACAGAAATGACCATCCTAGCAACTAAGGAGCAATTCTTCTAATTTATCTATAGTTTTGCTTTTCTGCAAAACCAGAAAATTCCCAACTGAAACAGCTTGAGGTGCCACTGCCCTGGCTTGTGGCTGTCTCTGGAATCAGTGCTCCAGGACATCCGTCTGCCACAGCTGCTTCAGCGCAGCCCAACAAGCTGTCACCACAGAACAAATCGAGGTTAAATCAAGGCTGATAAAGCACGTTTATAGATTCCATTTTACAAGTCCTGGCCTACTGTGACCTCTAGTGAAGCTACAGCTGCTTTTGCTTTAAACATGTATCTGTGGCCCTTGTTCGTACATCAGAGATGTGTCTGCACCGGAGAGGTTTCTCTCTCTTTGCAGCAGCAGACAGTAAGAGCGCTCATCTTGGCTCCATGAGCTACAACGCTCCAACTACTGCCCATCATGCTGGCCGTCATCCCAGTGTCCCCAGGCCACACTCATGATTTACCATTCCCAAAGAACTCAGCGTAAGACTGTATCCTGCATTTATTACCACCAGATCTGAAATGTAGTGAAACAAATTGTTGCCAAATCTTTGGTTAGGAAGAGAAGCACAGGACAAACAGCTCTAGCCTGTCAGGACTCTTTGACCTCCCCATTCTCAGAGCTACTTCACAACCTTTTCCAACTCACCAACACTTCCTACAACCTAGAGAGTACAACAAACAGACATCCATTTATTTATTATTGTTTAATTTTTGTGACCCATCAGTCTTTTGAGTAATCACTTCCCTGAGTTTTCACTCCCTCGCTCTACCCAACAACTTCCAAGTCCTCCACTGTAAGATATTCATCTAAGTGATGTTTACTGCCATCTAGACCCTTCTGCAAAACTAACTTGGAAGCATTTATATTAATTGGCATAGTTTTCCCAGAAAACTTTTTTTTTCTCCTCAGATCATTGCTAGAACCAGTGAAAAATCGGAAGGTCCTACTTGATCTACTGGAAGCAGCTTGTGTTGTGACATTTGTCCTATGGATGACACACAGTGCTTCCACAGCAGCAGTCACAACTTGGATGGGTGCTTTGGGAAAGAAAAATAAGGAAATACCCTACTCAAAAAGCCAAAGCCAGTCAGTTGGCACCAAAGAATGCACTGCATGGGAGTACAACTCCTTCGTTTGTCCTGTCCTTCCATTCACCCAGCAACATGTGCTGCTGGGCGGGCTGCTGGGCTACATGAACCTTTCCCGTGACCAGTATTGCCACTCTCACGTGTCAGTAGTAATTAAAACGATGACTGATGATCAAAAAGTTATTAGGTTTGATTTGCTACCATTCTCTTTAGTACCCTTTGTTTTACTAATAAATTAAAAATGTATTTTATTCAAGGTTCTGTGGCTCAGGGTGAGGCTTGAACACCAACTTTTCCAAAAATCTGTTTCTGAGAACAAAAATAAAAGTTCAACTTCAGCTGATTAGTCTTCAGTTAAACCTGCAAGGAACAAGGAACGAATTTGTAGTCCAAAATTCCTACATTATTGAGTCTCATTATTAGACAATTCAAGGTGAAGCAAAAAGACACACCTGAGCCACTGTGTTGGTGAGAACACACGTGGATCTATATTCTGTCTCTAAAATTGATCTTCAGAACACTTTCAAGTTGTGTCTGTCACTGTCTACAAGAGAAGCATCCATGGCTTGTTCTGTGACTCACCGGAAATCCAGTGTTCAGTCTGTCTGAGCACAGGTGCCACAAGTCTGAGGACCCTGCTCACTGCTCAGTGCCTCCACAGCTCAGTACTTACCACTTCACGTGTCTCAAGTTCTGGCCACAGCTTTGGTTGTACAGAGGAACTGAACATTCAGCAGCAAGGGCTGATCCTCACTCAAAGCTCAGCACTTGCTGACTCACCCCAGCACACCCCAACTACCATGGCTCACAAAACAAGACTAGATTGTTCTTCTCTCTTTATTGACTGATGGATTCTCGGGCAGATCTGTTAATTACACTGTTAAATAATAGTTAAAAACAAACCAAGGCCAGAGGAGTTTGAAGTGAAGTATCTAAACTGAAGCAGAAATTGGGAGGGAAGAGGCAGGAGAAGCTGGGCTGGGGTCTCCACTTGTGTACCACTGCCGCTTGGACACCCCGACGGCCACTGTTGTGACCCCAAGCCAACAGATTCCAAGGCCTGGCTCAGATGGGACATCGTCTAAATAAGGAAACAGTTGCCCAAACGTAGCCAGATCAGGAGAGAACAGCTCTGTCCAGACACAGAGGTGCAAGGCAAGTCGAGGGGAAGCAGTATTGCAGCAATCCTAGAACACAGCCAGAGGGAGCAGCAGTTCCGCTCCTGCCGGCGGGCAGGCGAGTTGCGTGGCCACCGCCAGCCCCACGGAGAACACGGGCTGGGGGCTCCTCAGCTCACACGTTGTGGGTCCGTTTGGTGAGCTGCGGGTCCTCATCCACCAGCTTCGACTTGAGATGCTCCTTGTAGGCAAGGATGTCCCCTTGCCACTTGGTGATTGTCTGCTTCTCACAGACCCAGATCTCCTGTGCGACCTGAGAGCAAACACACGAGGAGGAAGAGGAGGCAGAGGGGGAGGAGGAGAGAGGTTTGCAGTACAGAATTTTATAATCTTACCAAAATTAAAAAGTTAACTAAAAACTACTCTCTGAAGTCTGGCAGGAAACGTTTGATAACTTCCACATTTCAACTACCAAAGAAAAGTACAGAAAAACATCTTTCCTGGTGTTTTCTGCATAATTTATACAAGATTTTAGAACTGAAAATCCTAGGCCCCTCTGTATTTCTGATTTTGTTCATGGACTAAGATGAAAAGCCTTTCTTGCTCAATTGGGAATTGAAACAAAAGTAGTTCTTGACCTGAACTACTTGTACCTATCACAGTGAAAAATAAAATCATACCTGAACTCGCAGCCAAAGCTAGAGCTGATAGATCAGCACTTGATACTTGTGGTGCTTTTTATTTTATTTTAAGTACCTAATGTTTTCCTGGGCTAGCTCAGTAATTGTTTAACATGAACACAGTAAAGGAATCGTGTCCAGTGTTTTTTTGTTTTTTCACTCACCCATCTTTTTGGGATGAGTAAGAGCCAGTCAGATGAAAAGACCTTGTTTTAATTACCAAAATGTTAGAAAGGTGCTCTGACAAATCTCACAACTGTCCTTACCTGTTGGATGAGTCTGAAGTCATGGCTGACAAGCATCATTCCTCCTTCAAACTCGTTGATAGCATCTGCCAGTGCATCTATGGTTTCTATGTCCAGGTGGTTGGTGGGCTCATCCAGGAAGAGCATGTGAGGGTTCTGCCAGGCCAGCCAGGCAAAGCACACGCGGCACTTCTGCCCATCAGAGAGGTTCCTGATGGGGCTCACCTGCCCAACACACACATGGCTTGCAGCTCTGCAGTGACTTGACAGCATGCCACCCTGACCCAAATCACTTGGGTCTCACCTTGGGCTCCAAGCAGCTCCATGACACAAGAGGACAAATGTTTAGTCAGCCTTATTATACCTACACTAAGCTTCTCCCACCCAGGGAAGAAAGGAATTCCAGGGGTTTCTGAAGGACTGTATACAGTAAGGCCCAGCTTGTGCCAGAGGTGTGTAAGGACAGCTAATTTGTCTGACTGGTATTCACTGACAGAACAATCAAACTACTCTCAACTTCTGCAGTGACAAATGGGCAAAAACAATGTAAAAATCGACACTGAACTGCAGCCATGTGGACAACTGTCACGTACAGGATGTGTCACAGACAGGAGCATGTCATGCTTGGACTTAGAACACCATAGGGGAGCCCACTGTCTTGTCTCAAGCAAGTAGACCCCACAAACAGCTGAGAACCTTCTAGCACTTCTGCCTGGTATTCATCTTGGAAATAAGAGAGATGCAAAACAGTTCAAGTTACAATTAAAACATGCTCAGGTCTAGCACTATACCAGAACTTGTCTTCTTTTCACCTGGAGTCTGAGGTGATCACCCCTTCAACCCACACATTGCTGGGATCCAAAGAAAGTTCCCATGAGCCGTGAGGTTTTTTTTCCTCCAATTTCAAACGCAGAAATGGAAAAAGCATTTTGATGCTGTGGTGTACCATGCTGCATACTGTATCACACTGTCAGGTATCAGCAGAGCAACAGAAAACACAGAACCTCTACTCCCCTAATGAACAAAAAGCAAACCTCAACAGCTCATACTCACCTGCTGCTTCCCTGTCAGACCGTATCTGCCAATGATTTTCCTCATCTCCTCCTTCTCCTTGATCTCTGGGTAGCATTTCAGCATGTACTCCAGGGGTGAGAGGTCTAAGTCCAACTGCTCTTGCAAGTGCTGACAGAGAAGAAAAGTCAGCTTCAGGCTGTGCAGGCCAACTACTTCACAGCCCTAAGCACTACCCCCGTTACACCCCTCTGGTACCAGGTGAGCAGCAGAACACACGAGCCAATAATCCCACCCACAGGACAGCCTCTGTGCTGAACTGTTAGGGAATATTTTCCACTCCAGGAGCAGGAGTGCTGCTTCAGAATAGGAGGCTTGTCCACCACCAGACACAAGGCAACCAGCTCTGCCATAGCAGGTGGGAGACTGAACAGGAAGGACCATAGCCAGCCTCTTTACAGGGTAAGAACATGAGCTGGAGACCATTCCATGGAACAGTTCCTTCCCCCATCTCCAGACACAGAAAGGCAGCAGTGGGAGAGACCTCAGAAGCAGAACTAGAGAGGCAAGATTCCTCATTCCTGACAGCTTTTTTCTCAGCATTCCCTGTCCCTGGGGGCTGCTGCAGGGAGTACCTGGTGGTATCTACCGATCTTCACATGCGAGTGCTTGCGAATCATCCCATCTGTGGGCAGCAGCTAGAAGGGGAAAATAAAATCATTTCACCAGGAAATCTCTCCTCTTGCAGTATGCCAGAAATACAGAATCCAGCCATCTCTACTCTGGCACACGGGAGGCAGTCTGAACACATAATATGAGAGAAAAAGCCCTATATTGCAACAACACGATAGGATTTCTAAGGCCTGACTGGGGTGCTCTGGCAAATAAGTGCAGCTTTGCTGAAGACTATCCCAAAAGTAAAGGTGCAGAGCAGGGTAGACAATGTATGGAGCAAACCTCTCCTGTGAGCAGTTTCAGCAGTGTTGACTTTCCAGCTCCATTAGGTCCAACAAGAGCTACACGAGTATCCAGGTCAATCCCAAACTCCAGGTTATTATAGATCCATGGCTGCAAACCACAAAAACCATGAAATATTATGCCTTTTCAGTAGTCTCCAGAACCTCCCTGCTGCACCTGTAATGATCTGTCCCCAGCAGGCCCAGCATTAGCACTGCCAAGAACTTTGCTCCATTAGTCATACACTGCAGCCCCATCAGGAAGCTCAGCCAAAAGTCTCCCACCCCCAAACAAGGCAGGAATACAAGTGACCTCTGTATGCATACTCCCATACTCACCCCATCCTTGGTGTATCTGAAGCTGACATTCTGCACCATGATGACAGGAGGGGGAATTTTCCCACAGGGTGGAAAGTAGAATGACAAAGTCTGTTAACACAGAATATCCACCTGTGAGACATCCCGGAACATGAGACAGCCCAGTCATTCCTGTATAACCATGCCTCACTACCAACATCAGCTGTAGACCAAGGCACCAGATCGTGACTTTTTATAAGCCCCTCTTGCAACTCACTCAGATTTATTCAGATGAGCTGCTTTCAAGCTCATCTGCTGGCTAATGAATCCCTATTTCTTTCCCTTTGAAACAAATGTAGGTTTGTACTCTTTACACAAGTGAAAGCTGCACTGAGCATCCTCTCCCATCTCCTATGAGCCCTAGGCATTCCTTTCTGATTTCTGTATCTGCAAAATTACCTTACTGATACGAGAACTCCATTTCCCTCCCCTAGAAAATTCCTCCTCCTCTTCTCATTGTTCAGCATTACTCCATGCTGAGTACAGGGATCCTTGGCATCAGGAAGGGTATCTTGCTCTTGCTATCAGCTCTGTTAGCCATTCTTGCTGTCTGCTAAAGACCCTTCTACTCCTGTAGTCTGTGTTTCAAATACAGATCTCTAGATGCAATCCCATGTCTGATCCTACCTTATCATTCACAACTCTCTCTGTCAAGCCAGAAGCCATCATTTTTTGAAGGGTCTTCTCCTTGCTCTGAGCTTGCCTGGCCAGCTTCGCACTACCATGACCAAATCGTGCAATGTAATTCTGCAACAAAAGAGTTAGCCAAAAGCCCCAGTGATAAGGTTGAGGAGGGGCAGGGATGCCCACTACAAGGGTAGGAGGGTGCTCATGCAGCTAGGCAGGTACCTTCATATGGGCAATCTGATCTTGCTCCCAGTGGAATCGCTTCATTTGGTTTTCTTCTAGTTCCAAGCGAGTCTTTACATACTGATCATAATTTCCCTGGAAAGAGAGCATGGAACATCAGATGTGCCCAGAGAACAGCTCCTGCTTCTGCTGGTTACATGGGGCACTGTTTACTCACCGTGTAGTACTTAAGTTTGCGGTTGTGCATGTGGATGATGTTGGTGCAGACGCCATTCAGGAAGTCCTGGGAGTGGGATATCAGCACAAGGATCCGCTTGAACCTGTGGCACCACGCAAGTTGTTAGAGACTAAACTAGGAAAAGAAATCCTGTTCATTGGCCCTGATGGTGACAAAGGCTTTATAGGCATCAGATTTCTCTTGCCTATAATCAGATTAAGAACAAAGAGGTCACAGCCTGGGAGATGCTCTGGGAAACCGGCAGTAAAGCAGCTACAACCAACCACAGTGAGTAAATCCTGCCAACAGTTTTCACTGTAGTAAAACACCCTGCACCATTAGATAGTCTTCGCCCGTTATCACAAAAAACCCAGAACTGGCTGCCTATGTGGCAGGTGACTTGTGCCACTGATGCAGCTGACTCCACCGGCAAAGGCCTTCTCACAATACAGTTCTTTTGATGCACACCCCAGATAACCTGAGCTTCCTAACTACTCCTAAGCTTTTTGCCTTACACCTTAACATTCTACCCTTGTTATGAAAACCAGTCACCTCACGCACTAGCAAAAGATGAAACCAACACACTCAGATACTACAGTTCTGTGAAAACAGAGAAATTGTGGGCAGGAAGATGAGCTGAGAGCCAGATCTGGAAAGCTCACACTACTGGTACAGTACACAGGCTGCCAAGGGCTGCTCCTGGCTTTCAAGGAAGCACCTTTAACCTGGCAGTACAAACCAGCATTTCTCATTTCTTCAGAGGAGAAATGAGGAGAGAGAGACGCGGGATTGTCTTGAATTCTTTACTCTTGCATCAAGAATGTCACATAGCAGAAAGCAGGTGTCACTGATACTGCAACACAGTTATGCACCCACAAGAACTATACGGTTACTCCTGCAGAACTTGCTTACGTGCTGACAAGATGTTCATGCTCACATGCTGACAAGCAGAAAAGCACAACCCACAGAAGCAGCAAACTCCTCCGTGCTTACGTTTTCAGCTCTTCCTCCAACCACACACAGGCATCCAGGTCAAGGTGGTTTGTGGGCTCATCGAGCAGCAGCATAAAAGGCCGAATGAAGAGTGCTCTGCAAGGACAGGGGAGATGGCAGCATAGGGTAAGTGCAGGTAACCCAAAGCCTCTCGGCTCTGCTCTGAGTTCTTAGAACTGTGTCTGTGGCTCTGCAGAGTCAGGAGCAGGCAGGCATTCTCACAGGAGGCACTATTCCACTCACCTGGCAAGAGCCACCCTCATTCGCCAGCCACCACTAAAGTCCTTCAGCTTCTTCCTCTGCATGGCTGGCGTGAACCCCAAGCCGTGAAGGATACGTGAGGCCCGTGCTTCTGCCTTATCAGCATCCAGCTCCTCCAGACGTTCATATAACTCCAAGAGTTTCTCACATTCCGCTGAAAGAGAGCCTGCCGGTCAGCACCTCTGCCTGTAAAGGGCTCTCAGCTGCACTGCTGCACAGCTGGGAAACCTCACACAATCCCTCTGCTTTACCCCAATTTAGCCCCCTCCATATCTAAGCCTGAGACACTTCTTAAGATGCTGCGTGGAATAATTCGTCCAAAGAAGTGTCATCCGTGCCCACTAGTACAGGGCAGCTGGGGAAAACAGGTACCACAACCTGTGAAAACTTCACCAAGGAGCCCAAATTTTCTTTGACAGGGAAGGAAATGGAGGAAATGTCCCTTGGGACTCCGAGAAGCTTTACCATCTTCATGAGCTAAACGTTCTGCCTCTCGCTCCAGCATGGCCCTCTCTGTATCCACCTCCATCACACACTGCAGAGGGGTCTTGTCACTGGGAGGCATCTCTCGGGTCAGGTGATAGATGTCGATGTGCTCTGGGATGGGCACTTCTCGCTTCCCAATAGCTGACAGAAGCATGGATTTCCCTGTGTGCAGATAATCACAATTAATTGCTGGATTCAGTGAGATATAATGTCACAGTGAAACCGATGAGATACACTCAGATCCCACTGTGATTCCTTCCCTTTCCAACCTCAGAAAATCCTGAAGAATTTTTTCCCAAGAGGCCAGAAGAACTGGAGAGCCCACTGCCTCACTGTGACAGGCCGCCCTCCTAGCTAAGGCTCACCACCCCAAGGACAGGACTGAGACATGAAGCTTTTTGGACACCACTGCACTTCATCCCTTGCCAGATTTGGGGAACTTAATCTCTGTTGTACTTTCTGCTGTCTAATCAGGTCTGACAGCTGGTATCAGGATCCCAGATTCCAAAGGCTTCTAATATAGAGAAAAATAATGCACTCATCCCTGAACAACCTGGGTTTTCCTGAAAGTTAAACTAGATGATCACTCTTACTAGCACCCCTCCAATCACACCCATATTCTGCATCTCTCAATGTAGCGTCACTTTCTCCAAGGACTGTTCAGTTGTTTTCCCAGTCAGGCCAAACCACACACTTTCTACTCCTCCATATAGTACAAGTCCTTTGGCCAACACCATCAGCATTGGGTTTACTGGCATTACTAAGCAAATCGGGCAAACAGCAATCAGACAGATTAACAGACCCCAGACATCTCACCCAACTCTCCACAGAAACAAGATCAAAAGCACAACCAAATCTAAAATGCAATCTCAGGCTTTTATCAGCAATTCTAGTAATTCCCCTTCCTGGGTGGAGATATGGGAGATCAGAAAGTGCTGTGTCCGAACCCTCTTTCTGGTTTCCAGCACTTCCCACGTGCACCTGCCCAGCTTCTCAGCAACCTTTACCGAGCTCCAGGGAGCCATGTCACTTCCCCTGCAGCTTACCAATCCCATTGAGTCCAATGAGGCCATAGCGTCTCCCAGAGTTCAGCTCCAGTTTGGTGTCACTCAGCAGCTCCTGGCCATGAAAGGTCAGTGAGAGGTTGATGATATGCACGTCAGTGCTGTTGGGGTGGGAGGCCAGCACTCCTGTCACGGCTCGGGCAGCAGCTTTCTTTAACTCAAAGTCCTCCAGCTCCTTTGTAAGAGCATCCACCTCTATATGTAGAGAAGACCAGAAGTGTTACTGATCTACAAACATGAGGGAAGCCATAAGCCTCTGTACCAAAAGGCCCAGGACCACAAAAACAACTCCCATTTCTACAGAAGAGCTGAGGAGACCCAGATGCAATGACACTCAGCTTTTCAGCTTAGCAGGCGGATATATACAGTCTAGTAGGAATTTCCACCAGCTAAATATCTAAATGTCATCTAAATAAAACAGGACCATCAGAACTAAGTAAGCAGCCAGAACAGCAAGCCGGTTTTCTGAATGTGATGGGACCAACCCCTTGCTGCAGGAAGGACTGAAGTAGGAATAGAATGTACAAAGTATTGCCTGCAAGCTTAAGAAAAGGCTTGGCCAGAAAATTAATCTACCAGAAAATAAACGAAGGGAAAGCTGAGAATAGAGAAGCAGCAGCAGCAGCATTGAAACAGTCCCTAGTAATTTTCTGAGAAGCTACTATGTCTATCTGCATGTTCCCCTCTTCCCTTCCTCCTACAGTACAAGCAAGTAACAGAATCACAGAATCCTGGAATGGTTTGGGTTACACCTTCTAGAGCATCTAATTCCAAACTTGCTGCCATGGTCAGGGACACCTTCCACTAGACCAGGTTGTTCCAAGCCCTGTCCAACCTGACCTTGGACACTTCTAGGAACGGGGCAGCCACAGCTTCTCGGGGCCGCCTGCGCCAGAGCCTCACCACTGTCTTTCCTGTCATGCTGACCTTCTGTCACAGGCCAACTTCACCCCTCGGTGAGAGATGCTGCCCTTTGAAGCAGCCAACGGCACTGGTGATCTTGGCGGACAGATCTGATTTCAGATTGTGCCAGCGCGGAATGACACCCTGGTTGTCAGCATCCAGCACTCCTGGCAAAATCATTCACTCAGCAAAATCACTATTAACAGCATGGCAAATGTGCCTTAGCCAAGGAGCAAAAAACGTCACTGGCACTGATACAGGACCCCTTCGGGCAGTGCCACAGAGCAGTGCCAACAAGGAACGAAACAGGTGAGCAAAAATGGGCAAGGGAGTTTTATCCCTAATGTGTAAATAGCTCAGTAAGAAATATGCCGGTATCGACACACATAGAACCATATGATCTCCTGAGCCGGAAGGGACCCACAAGGATCACCGAGTCCAAGTCCCGGCCCCGCACAGAACACCGGAACAATCCCACCCTGTGCCTGAGNGCGCACCGCGGGCTGAGCCTCGAAGAACCTTGCGGACTGCCAGGTGAGCTAAAGGAAGGCCCAAAATTAAACTCTCTGTAAGCGTTACCTGCATATTTCCTTTTAAGACCAACAGCTCCCTGTGGGAAAGCCTCTCTCTTTAACAGGCACAAAACCTCTTTTAGAGACAGGCTCTTAGTTTCTGCAAACCAGGTACGTCTCAGAAAAACAGGTGAGCAGAGAGTCAGAGCAACAGCAGTAGGAAGAAAATTAATTCAGACGCTACAGTGGTTTCTGCAGCAGGAAAGAAAACTCTAAACGTAACGAAAACCCAAAAAACTCCCAAACAGGTCTGGGCATCAAGCAGCAGAAGATCGAGACTGTGTCTGTCTGAGAGGGGGAAAACACCATCAGCCCCCTCCATCTTCACACTGCCATGCCTCAAGCGAGGGCCGCGGGCATCCTTCACACACGTGGTCCACGCGGAGCCCCCGAGGCTGCAGGTGTCCTGCTGCCTCAGGGCAGAGTGGTCCCGACGGCATCTGCTGGAGCCGCCCGGTTCCGCGCAACCCATGCCTGAGGCGTTTCATCAGCAGAACATCAATGTCGCGGTTCCCCCACCCGGGACACAGCCGGGCGCACACGGTCCGGCCGGGAACGACGCCGGCCAGGCCCCCCCCCCACCGGGACACGCGGGGCAGACACAAGACTGGCCACCCTCTCACCTGGCAGCACCGTCCCGTTGGCCTCCGGGGGCCGGACTTCCTGCGGCTCCGTCCCGGCATCACCGTTCTCGTCCGGGACCCGGCGCGGCCGCTGCCGGGCCTTGGCCGCCTCCTTCTTCTTGGCCGCCTTCTTCTTGGCCAGGTCGGAGGGCATGGCGCGGGTGGGAGCTACGTCAGAGGGGGCGACAGGCGCCGTTAGGCCGCGCTGACCCGGCCCGGCTCGGGTCGCCCC
>VZRS01009225.1:0-56234 GCA_013398055.1 Ifrita kowaldi
CTGTGGAAATAGCTGAAAAAGTGAGAAAAAGCTAATTAACAGCGTAAAAGAAAACCAATCTGAGCTGCTGAAAAGTGAAAAGACATCGCTGTCCGAGTAAAGAATCTACTTGTGAAAGTCTGCCATGTAGATGCTCATGTTCCCAAGAGTAAGGCTAATGAAAAGCACCAAAACAACAAACAAGTAAATCAGGCTGCAAAAATAAAGGTGTCACAAATAGACTTAGATTGAAAACACAAGAAAGAGTTGTTCCTAGCTCGATAAGCCCATGATGCCTCAGGTCATCAAGGCAGAGATGCCACCTATAAGTGGGCACGAGATCGAAGAGTAGATCTAACCATAGACAGTATCTCCCAAGTTATCCATGACTGTGAGACGTGCGCTGCGATCAAGCAAGCCAAGCAAGTGAAACCCCTATAGTATAGTAAGCGGTGGTCCAAATACAAGTATAGAGAGGCCTGGCAGATTGATTACATCACACTGCCTCAAACCCGCCAAGGCAAGCGTTATGTGCTCACAATGGTAGAAGCCACCACTGGATGGCTGGAGACCCACCCTGTGCCTCATGCTACGGCCCGGAACACCATCCTAGGCCTTGAAAAGCAACTCCTTCAGAAGCATAGTACCCCCGAGAGAATTGAATCTAACAATGAAACTCATTTCAAGAACAGCCTTATTAACACCTAAGCTAAAAAACATGGCATTGAGTGGGTGTACCATATCCCTTACCATGCACCAGCTGCAAGCAAAGTAGAACAGTGCAATAGATTGTTAAAAACCACCTTGAAAGCACTAAGTGGAGGAACTTTCAAAAATTAAGAACAGCATCTAGCAAAGGCCACCTAGTTAGTCANGAGCATCCTGCTTGCTTCTTCAGCCAGTTTTTTTTGGGTTTTTTTTCCTCTCTCCGGTGTGAAACGGAAAGCTGAACTTTGTTTCCTGGGACTTCGGTTTTTTCCCTTCTTCTCTTCTGGACTGTTTCACCAACATCAGAACACATTGGGAGAATTTTTCCCCGAGGGCCGAGGGGGTGGGCCCTCGCCGAACCAGCTCCGAGGAGAAGAGAGACCACACCTACAGAAGGACTCTGAAATCTTCCCAGGTTTCTCTCTACAGCGAGAGATTTCATTATTTAGCATTATTATCCTTTTTCTTGTGTGTTTGTTAAATAAATAGTTTTTAGCTCTTTCACTTTCCTTTGAGGAAACTTTCCTTTTTTCCCAAACCTTGTGGGGGGGAAGGGTGGTTGTAACCTGGTTTTCTCTCAGAAGATACATTGCTAGATTTTGGCCAAACCAGCACACACACAAACCCTTCTAAAGGGCATAGCAAAGGGGGAGTATCCTATCCAGAATAAAGAGCCAGCTGCCTGGCTTTGCTGTGCTCCCAGTTTTGTTACTAACTTGATACATCTTTGCATTACCATTATTGCTAGTTTTAATTCAACTGAAGGGTGCAATAAATCCTCAAACACAACTGGCCAAGAGCTGTACTAAGAGCTATAGTGGCAAGAAAAAGTTTTATTGCTTCTGAAGGCTTTCATGAGAGAACAAGCCCTCGATGATTATGGAAGAGGCAGAGAGAAGGGACAATAAGAGGCAGGGGAAAGAGACAATAAATCCCACTCTGCCGCAGTTTTGCTGCAGGCCAGCAGAAGGCAAAGCTCCCTCCTTCAGAAGCAAATGGGCACCAGCCTCTACCATTTTGTCCTTTCTCTTCCTACTTCTGTTCCTGGGTCTAACAACCAGGATCCCATTATCCCTCTGAGCTCCTGCTGAGAACTGCATTCATACTCTAGTGCAACTGCAGCCTGCCACGAAAGGGATCCCAGGGCTGTTGACGTGGGAATAAAGCCACCATGCACCACACGGTGTTTAGAAATCTCTCCTGCATCAAAAAGTGGAACTTTCCTAGGTACAAAGCTTGCTCATCTCTCTGGAGCCCCTCTGTCTGCCAACGTTTTGGGCAACCTACCTGTTTCCCAGCTGAATACCGCTCAGCGTAGTTGTTCCATCTCTGCTCACAAACAACCTCAGGTTACTGTCTGCAGATAGAAAAGGAAGACAGACATAAAATCCAGAACTACCGAGGCTGCCAGGAACTCCCCTCCCAGACACAATCAGCATAGAACAACTGTGTCTTAACAGATGCACGTCCACACTTTCTGGTGGTGTTCCCACAGTTATCGAGCCCCTGGGAACTCATTTCCTTGCTCCAAAAAGGAGCCTCGCCAACACGAAGCTTTGGAAGAATAAAGGCAGAGATATTAATTCAGTCATATTCCTCCAGCTGCCTTTTTAAAGGCAATTCCATTGATGCAAGTTCTCAGTCAGCTTATACACATCTGAACAGATGAGACGTGGGGCCTCACACTGCTTTTGTAGAGTCACTGGAGGAGAAACTCAGCCTGTTCTGCTGGTGAGAGGCAGCTGCATTCAGTCTAGTTTTAACCCACCCTAAGTGAGGTGTAAATCCTCATATGATAAGAGTGCTACCATGTGCAACAATTTAAGGTGATTAATGGTAAATTAATGAAGCACAGGTAACAAGCTAGGCTCAAGTTTAAAACTGAACAGAAAATGTCAGATAAAAAAGTCCGATCAAAGATCGATTTCTATGCTAAACTGGAAAATGAAAGTGAAAACAAACACAGTTGTATTATTAGTTTTCTCCTAATAGATGCTGTGATTGCAGTGGAGAAAACCCCTTCTTAAGCTCTCCAACAGACCTGATCACCAGCACATGGTAACCCATGTTTCTGTAGAGATATGCTGTTCCCCCTCCAGTTGTGCTCTCCTCTTTTGATAAATACCCTTGGGCTGACCCTGGACGAGGGCCACTAGAGCAGTACAGACAGTTGATGCAACCGATTACCACTGCACTGAGAATCACTATTTCTCCTCTCTCTCCCTGCTTGTTTGAGCTACTATTCAATCTCTGCTATCATGTGTGGAACAGCAGCAAGTGCTATGTGTAAACACACGTGCAGCTCTCACACCCACGTGGTTTATCTACCACAGAAACACCCAGCAAGCACTGAAAGCAAATAGCTGTCAAAAGGAGAAGGGAGCCCATGGCAAATCAGATCTGACTGTAAACGCTTGGCAGCCTTGCGAAAGGAACAACCCAGACATCCCCTCTGAGACTTCTCCTCTCACCTTCAGTATTGCTGACATCTGTGAAGTCCTGACTCTGCATTATTTTCTCCACTATATCATCAGCATCGATCCTGGTGTCATCCACTCGGGTTGGGTGACTCTCCATTGAATCCTTTTTCCTCCTGGCGAGAGGAAAAACTTACTCAGCTTTTCAAGACACAGACTTCTATATGCAGTCCTGCTTCTCTTGGCCACAGTCTCCTCCTCAGTGGGTACAATCTGATCCACTGTTGCCAGAAGACAAAAGAGCAGGTTCTGTCTCTCCTTCCCAGAGAGAGGTCTTTGCTCCACAATTACTCACCGGGAGGGTCTGTCCAGCAGCAGGGGTGGTCTGGGAGGGCGAGGTGGCTTCTCCAGTTTGTGGTCCCGCTCCCCTTCAGGACACTCCACGGTCATGCTGAGCCCCCCAGACGCGCTGCTGCTGGTGGACGTGTTCCGGCGGTGGGTCAAGTCGGACATGCTGGAGGAGCGGGAGTGCTCCGTGCTGTAACCTGCCAACACAGAGGGGTTACAAACCACATCTGCTCCCCTTCCTGGCAGCACAGGTAACAGGCACAGCAGCTTCACAGCAGCATTTCTGCTCCTGCACACAGAGGTTTAGACATCTATGAGCTCATCTGCAGAGACTGAACAGGAGGCTGTTATTAACACAGCAGGGTGAGAGAGGTGGCTGCAAATCACTCTCACAGGAGCTCGTTGCAGGAGAGAAAAGGGATGGGACCAGTGCTGGCAGAGCTGTGTGGACCAATGGTTACCAGAGATCTTGGACTGCTGGCTGGCATAGCTCGAGTTCCGCGAGTGCCCTGAGTGGAAAACTTCCTCTGGGCTGGACAGGTTCTGATCCGGCTCTTCTGGGACACCTGCCAAGGAACAAGAGGACACTGCTTACACCATAACCAAGCCAGCGCATGGTGCACTGATCAGCTGGGAGTGGAGGCTGATCTCGGGATGACAGATCAAGGAAAGGGCAAGTCTGATGGCAGAGCCCTGCTGTACAGGCCAGCACAGGGCTTAGAAACACTCAGGGAGTGGGAAGACCACAGTGAGCTTCTCTGTCAAGTTTATCACTGTTTCTATCCATCATGTGAATTTACAAACATCTCTCGGGCTTGTAGCATCTAGAAGGACAAGCAATGTCTGAAACTATCCATGGTCACAAGCATCAAGCTAAGACCAAGAAAGCATCAGATGGCGATATGCAGTGAAGTATTACAACCTCTGTTTGGGTGCTTCTACCTTTCCCTTTCTATTATTTGTGAGAGAGCCTGTACCATTTAAATAACCTCTGAATTTGATCCAGACACTTCAGCAAAACCTCTGTTCCTTTGCTAGCCCTGCTTGTCTCTCTTGCAGGAACCTTATCTAGGAGTGCACAAATGTATCACATTAGCCAGCTTTTTAAGAACACCACTTGCACCATGTGCTCTGTCACCGAGGTGATGAGACTCGAGTGCTATTTTGGTGCAGTGTATCTGCCTGAACATTTGGGATGTGCTGGGAAGGAAAAAAACTGATGTGAAAATGCAGTGCCCTTGAAAATGGGCTCCTACAGAAGGCAAAGAACTGCATCAGCAGCTGGAACAAGGCCACTAGACCTCAAACCAACCTCTAAAACCTTCAGAGGAACTTTTCTAGAAGATAAGTCTGAGCAACAGAATAGCTGAGTGCAGAACAATGGTGTCATTGAACACAGCGGCAAGCAGGGATGAATGCAGTGCATGAATTATTAAATCCCCAGCAAAAAGAACAAATTGCTTTATCTCCACTTACAGTAATGTGCATGTGGCAAATATTCAACTTTCCTCTCCTGTTACACTTAGATGGCTTTGTAATTCTCAATATTCTTAATGAGCAATGGGGTTGAGGATGGGTGTGGGAACACATGAAAAATTAAAAAGTTTCTGTGTTTGCAACTGCTGGGAAAAACAAAGGAGTGTCCAGGCACAGCCACGCATTGCATGGCTCCAGGGTAGGCATTCAGACCTGAGCTGAGAATGGCAGTTCTTGGCTTGGTCTGGCGGAGGGAGCCAATTGTGGAGGAACTGCTGCTGCTGGTGGTTCCCTCGCCCTTGCAGGTCAGCTGCAGGGTAGAGTCCTGCCCCGGGATGGTGATGGATTTGGCGGTGGAAGGAGGCCTGTCATCAGAAGGAAAGGAGGTTACAGACTGCCAGGCAGGGAGCAGGCATCATTCTGCCTACCCCACCTTTCTCAGCAGGGGAAAGCCGGCAGCTCTCTAAACAGCAGCTCAAATGGGATGTTGGGTTTTGTTTTCCTACATGCAAGACTGGTATCTTCCCTACCTTGGACTGCATTGCAAGAAAAATCAAGTTTTTGAGGTAAATTAAGGCAAAAAGGGACTATTCATTCATTTATACAGGACAACAGGCTCAGAACTTGCACTGTCCTCCAGGACACCATCCAGAGCTGCCTCTTCCCCGCCAACACGTGTCCACTGGCCAGCTGGCTTCACAAACAGGAACCAGTTTGCTGTTGTCCCACTCTCAATTCCAGCTCCCTTTCTGTTACACCTCTTTGGCCAAAATGAAACCTTTTATCCCAGCAACCCTGTCCCCCTATCAGAGCACTTTTACAACAATCAAATAACCTTTCCCTTTTTTAACTGACTATTAAACTCCTTTTTAGTGAAACAAAAGTGTTTTTCCAGCTGTCATAATTATTCTTCTGGTTTTCTGTGAGTTCGCAACATCCCTTTGTAAATGCTGACTGCAAGGCAGAGCTGTGAATGCCTGGAGCACCCTCCCTTCCTCCAGAAGCACTTTTGGGTGGAAGCCACAGCATGAAAAGTGTGGCAAAGTGAACATTCCTGTTGGAGCCATAACCTCCCTGTAACCTGAAGTCTGAACTGGAACTAATGGATTGTATTATGGTTTTTAAGTGAGGAGTGAGAAATAAAAACTTTTATTTGTCTCACGCAGAGCTCTGAGGGAAGACGTTACATGAGAGGGGACCTTTGCAGTATTTCAGGAGAGAGAATATTTATTGCGGGCAGCCGAATGGCTACAAAGCTTCCAGGAAACTCACAGCATGCCTTCACCAGGAAAAAACCCTCCCTAATCACATTATCAGTGATTTGCATGCACCCAGGTGCTTTGGGGACTTTGCTTCACAGGTTTTTAAGGCTTTTACAACCTTAAGCAAGCAAGCAAACTGTTCCTGCAGCAGCTGTGGGAGCAGCCCCTCGGTCTGTCAGCTCAGCTGCTCTACCCCTTCCAAGAACCCCAGCAGAAGGTTCATGGACTGCTGCAGAAAATCAGTGCTTGGAAGTGATTTCCCAGCACAGCTTAATTCCTGCCTACCCCTCTAATGAGTGTAATTTACCAGAAGCTCTACTGATCAAGGACTATTCCACATGCAAAGCTTCTATTTTTAGATTTTTGCACATCATCAACATAAAAGGGAAAAGTGGGAATGACTGCAAAAATCCTTTAAGAAAATTAGGAGGTTTGACTTTCAGACTGAATCTCCTTACATTAAATGGATATTTATATCCTATTCTGTGTAATTTTCAAGCATTCTAACAGTGGGACTTGCTTCCATTGCAAAGGAGCAACAGGTATTTTGTCAGACATTATTACCAGACATCCTAGTACCCTAGATTTAAAACATCTGTTACTGCTATAAAGTTATGGTTTAAGATACTTGGTTTAAAACATTCTTTATTACACTTCCTTCTGAAGCAGAAATTCTTCAGAATCAGATGACATCGATTTTGGGTTTAAAAATGTCAGAAAATGCTGCAGCACTGTGAAAAGCCAGTCACAAAACAAACCTACCAAAAATTATGCAGCATTTTTAACAAGAATTTGAGCTAATTTATACACTTCAAGCTAGCTCTTAAAATTAGACCTTTTAACCCAGAATACAACTGCTACAAGAGTTGGCTTTAAGGTAAAGCTTTCTTCTCTCATACTGTTGGGAGGCAACATGAAATATTCCCTTGGGCGCGTGGCAGCCCTGCTGTGTAGTCACACACCTTCCAGCACACCACAGCATGGCTGGGATTGTGATGCTGCACTGTGGTGTGAGGGAAGATGTGGCTAGGATGTTTCTTAGTTGATTCACCAACAATTCTTTAGGCAGCAAAACTACTCCACAGCCTAACTGTACTTATTCTTTCCTATCATTATGCATTTAAAAAAAAAACCACATTACTGCAATTTCTCTGCTAATTAATATAAGTTGTGAGCCCTGCAGAAAAAAAAAAATTAAGTGATTCAGCCTTGAAGTATTTTTGTTGCTGTTTCAATCTGAGATCTTTATCCCTCACAATATGTGCTGAAGCGTGTCCACTTCCAAGACTGTTTTCTTTATTGACTTTTCTCCTCTTGGAGGTCAGTGAAACCAACCCCAGAGCCATGAGAAATTCTATCCTTCAGGCAAAACATGAAGTTTGTAATCAAAATCTACTGGTTTCCAAAACCTAAGTTGCACCAGCAGGGAAAATACTGTGCACAGCAACAATCAAGCTGGGAAAGCCAGAGCAGAGAACAAAACCAATTAACAGCACAGGCTGGCTATACTTTTCTGGCCGATTCAACCAGTTTTACTGTACTTCCCAATATCAAGGGTATCTTTTCCCCTCTTTTCATCAATTTTAGTGTCTGCCCAGAATGGGGTACACCCAGGAACTCACGTTTTGAAGCAGGGGTCCCCAGAGAGCAGTGACATTCCGATTGTGACCTAGAGAGGGGACATAAGGCACATCATTAGCCGTGCTGCACTGAACTCCTCACCTCACAACAGTCAGGAAGTCAAGGGCTAGGCATGAAGATCAGCAAGATCTAGCTCCTTTCCTAAGCAAATCAGCTTCAGGGATTTCGCAGTGTTTTCCTCCCTGGCCCAAATCTCTGGCATCAGTAACTCCAAGTGGCAGTGGCTCAGCAGGACACCAGCCGGGCCATGCTGACAATGTCTCGTAACATTTTCCCTCCCTCCTGTTCCTGGTTTCTTTGTCAAGGGTCACTGCTTGGCCAAATCGACGCCAAATTATCAAAGGGCAACTTTGATAATGGGAAGCTTCCCAAGTCGGTCTAGCAGCACAAAAGCAAAATTCTGTCTCCGTACATAACAGGATCTTCTCTCAGGCCTGGCACTGCACTCTGATCTTCCCAAAGTCCTAAGTAGGATTTCTACTGTGTAAGTACTAGCTGTGTACCTTCAGGATGGAGTTGTCCTGTCGGGTATTCTTAGTATCATATCCTTCCAGCAAGCAGCAACGGACAGTGGATCCAGAGCCCGCAAATTCTGCCAGATTTAGATCAGCAAAGCCCAGCTGTAGCCAAGAAAACATTGGAGGGGAAGGTGAGAGAACAGAAGTTACTCCATAAAGGGATACACAGTGTCACACAGACCAAAGGGAGAGAGCACATGTGTGAGCAAGGGCAGAAACAGGAGCCAGGACACAGTGGTGGCTGTGAAGATTCCCTGTTCTTGAGGATGGACAGGGTGGCATTCCTAATCCCAAGCCAGATGGACACTTGGAGGCCTTCAGGAAGCCAAGCCCACATGGAGGAAGGGTGTACAGTAGTGGCCAGGACAGTGTTAACCAGCCTGCAGCCATTGCATAACCAAGGACATGGAAGGCACTAGGTCAATGATGTGGAAAAAACAGAATCACACATACACAAACATAATAAGGCACTCTTTGTATCGGGCCATCCCAGAATGCAGTGGAGCATGTGAACCAGGAGATGAAAGGATATTGTTACAGGGGAAAGTGACACCGTCCTCAAAAAAGCAACTGAGACTTTGGGCACGGGGAGCTGGAGGCCCAGAGCCATGTGGCACTGCCTGTGCCTCACCCCTCAGAGGCAGCTGCTGGGCTGGGCGGCTCCTGGAGCACTCCTCCTCAACACTGCTAAGGTTTAACTAGTAAGGGGTATGCTTGACAGGCAGAAGGGAAAAGAAATATTTGGAGAGATTTAGTTGTGAGCTCTCTAAACCTTCTCTAACAAATAGGAAGCAAACAGGGAAGGTGACAAAGCTGAAGATCACAGGCATTTTCAAAAAGAGCACTGATCCCTCCAGAGTAAATAAAAACACAATGAAGAGCACCTTTGTTTTCCTAATCCCTGGTGTATCAACACAGCGTCTCAAAGAAAAAGTTACAGCTTCTTTTATGCACAGCTTTAGGAATAGAAGGCAGTTGCGTCTCATCTCATCTGATCAGGAGGACAAGCTGTACTCCGTATTTGGCCAAAACATCCACGCGTGGAGCATCTGCGTCACATCAACAACAGGTCAGCTCCCAGGAGAACAGGGAGCACAGGTGGAGCAGCAGCAGGTCATTCTGTGCTCTGCAGCACATCCCTTCTGCCCTGCTGTTGACAGCTGGATGACACAACGAGGGTCCCAACAGTAGCACCATACTAAGGAATTGTGGTGCCTCTGTCAGCTGAGGAAGCTGATAGATAGTCACAGCACAAAACAGTCACTGCCAGAGGAACCCTGGCTCCCACTATCCCAAATGAAGAGTCTAAACCACAGTCTGCTCAAGATACACGATTGAGGGGGAAACAGCAGCAAGATTAATATAGCTGCTTCCTTCATCCCATTCTCAAAGGGGAACTTCTGATGGCAAATGAAAAAAAAAATAGGATAGAGAGGGAACCTTTTATCAGCAAAAAAGAAGGAAAAAAATAACCTTTCACCCTCTCTTCTCACTTGTTAAGAATTCCATTTAATGCAAGCGTTTCTTCAGCCCTTGCTGCAGAAATTTCTCTGTCTCTTCTAGCCAAGGGCTATGCTGTTTGCTAATTATTCACAGGTAAGGAAAAAACAGTGAATTTTTATCTCTTAGAGATAAACAGGACAGAGGAAAGCCACAGAAGGAGATGCAATCCATCACTGTGACAAGGACACAGCACCACCACACTAGGAGAACAGCATGGCACAGGGGTGGCCTAAACCCAGATCTCTCTTCCTCCATCACAGCACTAAATTCTGAGAGGAGATCAACACTGGAGCACAGAGTGTGGGAGAACCATCCAGCAACCCACATGGTATGCTGAGGTCAGAAGCTCTTTCAGGAAGCAGACTCCCAGTATATAGAGGAAAGATCCCTTAACAAAAGGATGTTTTCAGACATAACCTTTCAGAATAGTTTCCTCAGTTTTCCAGCCAGCTGATGGTGTTTCTTCCAGCTCAGGGAAAGAGTTTCCGCTTTATCAGTCCTTCCTGTCGTCTTCCGCTCTGTCACCCCTGACACCGAGGTGACAATCACGTCAAACCCAAAGGTGTGCAAGTCACTGGAAACTCTGCCTGGAGCACAAACAGCCCCATCATCCTCAGTCCCTGCTGACAAGGGACCAGGTACAGAGGGCATTCATAAGTTTCATTTTCCTCTACATCTGCCGCCATGACTGGAGAAGTTCTCAACTGAATTAGGATAGTTTAAAGAGGTGGGGACTCATAGTGTAAAATGGGAAAATAGTTACATGGGCATGCACCACAGACTTCTGTTAGAAGCATTAGGAAGCCCAAATCAGTTCTGTCATGAGGACCTGCCTGGAACAAGCCTGGTCCACAGGGCAAGACTGCAATCACTCTGTCTGGTGTGGCATCTCTCATTTCTGAGCTGCTTCAGATCACCTTTGTGGAGAACACACGTGTCTTCTTCAAAGGAGACCAAGCAAGATACTAGCCCAAGAGATGACAAGTACTTGAGATTTGGTCTCCAGTTCTAGGCTGGAGAAAGTCAGTCTCTTTTAAATGCCACTAAACACAACTGGAGACTGAGTGAAAAGGAAGTAGGTGAGAACATGACCTGAATAAGCTCTCCAGGTTAACTCCACCATAGGAATGTGCCTTCAGGCTTCCTTTAATTCTGCCTTTCCAAATCCTGTTGAAAGCTTGAGGATGGACATCGCAGGAGGCATAGGCTGATGCATTTATTACGTCTCTTCCTCCAGCTATGTCGCTCTCCCTGGACATGCAGCTCTGCAGAATGAATAATCTCTCCACAGTGTGAATTTAGTGAAAGATAAACTGATGGCCCTAGAGACCGTGTCCTAATTAGCAACAAAAAAGGAACGATGTGGGCAGCCACACTGCCTTCTCCCACCTGGCACAGCAAAACACAGGAGCTAGTGCAGTACACCCTTCACAGCCAGTTGCCTCCACGGCCTCAGAAAGGATATTGATGAGAAGGAATTCTTACATGGCTGTGCGTGACCAGAGCATCTGTTTATTAGAAACCAGCAGCAGTGACTCATTTTCAAACAAACATGATTTTGGGCACTGTGTGAGCCCAGTTTCCAAGCCAACATTGTCTCTTGATCCAGCACAGGGAGGAGAAGGGGGTGGCCCATTGTCTGTCCCACGGCACAGGCAAGAAAATGCGGGGAAGAGAAACCAAGACTAAGATCCCTGCTGATCCATTTGGCTTTTGCTTCGGTGTCTCTTGTGTTTTGGCAGGTAGTGCTTTCTGCTGTAGGCTCCCGCCTGCACTTCTGAGGCAGTGAGGTGCCTGCCCCAGCCCCAGCTGGCTGCTGTGCTCTGGAGAACAGAATTGGAGTCTGTTTCTTTATTAGAGACATGCTGCCAGAAGCCAGAGAGTTCACATCTGACTCAGAACTTCCCCAAAGTTTGAGGACATACAGATCATCTCTCCAACCCCCATCTCAAATCCACATCCAGTGCAATCTGGATCGTGTCCCAGAAAGTCGAGTTTTTTGGGAAATCTCTTAACTCAGACTTAAACTAAGAACTAATGAGCATGTCTCCAGATTGGCCCACTCAGCAGCCACTGGTTTCTAATGGGTGTATAAGACTAACAGGAGACAGGACCATCATTACTCTGCTACATTTGCCCTTTCTGTGCTCTTACCTTTGAGTAGGTTTTTCCGCCCTTCAGCTCCTATATTGGGAGACAAAACAAACAGGAAAAGCAGCTATTATATGTGCTGGGGCAACAGGGGGAAAGTCACTACTCAGTCCTGGAATCTGCTCTCAGGATTCACACACCTCTCTCTCAAGGGTTACCACCACCTTGGTCACTCCCATCCTCCATGAAGGACTCTTCCTGGAGAGGGAGGCTCTGCTCCTGCACGTCCTGTCCCAAACAATCTTTCCTTCCCACCACAGTCCAACACAATTTTTATTGCTGCCAAAAAGCAGCCAGTAATCAACTGCCAATACACTACTGGTGGTACTACGTACCAGAAGCAAAGCTGGATGCTCACCTTACGGACAGACACTCGGCAGATGCAGGGGTCCAGGAGTCCCGTGGCAGGGTTGGCACTCATTTTACACACAAAGGTGAATTTCTTTTTCCAGCGGACACAGTTTTCCTGAACTTCCTCTCTATGAGAATGGAGAAAAAAAAAAAAATCAAATACAGGTACAGAGCCAAATCAAGATCAGCTATTAAGTAAAGATTCTCTGCAACAGCTTGGTTCACCTGAAACTGCATCACACAAAGGTGTTAAGTTAGCATCAAGCTTTTCACTAGTCAATACAGGTAAAATCCACCCAGGTTACAGAAATACTAGTCATCTCATCAACAGAATTTGCCTTTAAAACTCTCACGAGCTCTCTGACATTTCCTGCTCAGCTGGTTTAGCTCATTCACATCCAGCCTGGATGGAACAAATCTCCATACCCAAACCGGGCTGAAGGTTCACAAGCTTATCTCCCTCCAGCATGTCTGTTTGTACAGCCCCTGCACAGCAAATGTGCTGTGTGTCCTGGATGGCCTGTCCTTCCCTGCTTCTCAGGCTGCGACTAAGCCAGTGACGATGGCCAGCTCGAAGGAGGACAAAAACACAGATGGTAATGCTCGTGGTGCAGGCAGACAGGGCCACAACAAGCAAACACTGCGCTTCAAATCCTGCAGGGGTTCAGCCAGGGAAGAGGTGGTTTGGCTTGCACAGCTTCTGAGCAGACCATCCTGATCTCCAGGGTGAGTGGAGAAGGACATGGCTCCGGCATAGCCTGAGCCTGCAGGAGGAAGAGAAGAAGCCTTCCTGAGCGCAGGAATCACTTCAGGTACAGCTCTGGCTTCCACACAGCCCTCAGGGGAAGCTGGATTTCACCTTTCCAAGGAGGCTGGCTCAAAGGAGCCTGGAAACAAGGTTTGTGGGTCCTTCCACGGGGCTCTGGTTTCCTACTGAGCCTCTGCAGGACCTGATCCATTTATGGCTCAGAGCTTGGCCCTCAGCCAGTTCAGTTCTCAGAGTAATGAGGCCAGGGGGAGGAAGGGAAGGCACTGCTGACAGCTGTGAGCAAGCAAGTTTGACTCTTATCTCTCCTCCTAGTACAGGACAAAGGGGCAAGGGCAGCTGATAAACTGTTTGCTTTAGCAGGGAAAGGGAGGCTTCCCACCATCTGACCCAGGCATGGTGTAAGCCAAATGGATTGGTGGCAAAAGAGACAACGATCAGCCTTGGTAGTGTCTCAACTCCTTCTGGGAAGGAAGGGGAACAAGCTGCAGCTCACACTGCCACTAGGGCAACCTCGAGGCGAGCCCAATGGGACAGATCCAGGGACTCGATTCTGAGCCAGGAGGTCCCTGCTAGTTCTCCAAGACATTCTGTGGGACCAAATGTGCCAGCCAAGGCAGACACAGAGAACAGAAAAGGAGTAGCTGACAAACAACCTGTAATCCTCTGTAATGAAGATAAAGGCTGATCATCCCTGTTTAAAGCAAGAGAAAACAGAAGGCAACAATTCCTTCAAGGTAGAGAACTTAAAGCCCTTCCAGACAGAACTCAGGCTCACTACTGAAGTCAGTAAAAAGTGAGACATCTAAGTGCCAAAAATACCTTTGAATCTGGGATTATTAATTCAAGATGAGATCTGGTTCTCATTACTCCACTCAACCCACCCCAGCTCTCTCAGACAGGAGAAGAAACACATCCAGAGGGATTAAAAAGGTTTTACCTATAATAAAATATTCACCATGCCAGACAAATTAGGCGCGTGACATTTCAAATATGGGTGCCTTAAACCTGACTCGATAATAGGCATCTTAAATGACCTAAAGGAAGGAAAAACTCAAGATACAGATGAGAAAAGGTACGCAACAGAATGGAAAACCACCTGTTAACACATGCTTCAGGACCACAAGGCAGGTACAGGGGGATGCAGGAAACACTGAATATTTTAGCAGCATTAGTCATCTTTGAAAAGGAACTGCTATTTTGTAGAAAGCAAGGCTAATGCTAAAGCTAGTATCGACACCAAAGCTCCAAGTGAATGCTGGAAGGCAGCTACAAGTGAAAGATGTTCAATCAGACAGCAGCACACTGGTGCACACCTTGTTCCCAAACCTGATAAGAGCTCTAACTCCTGCCAGACAAGAGCATTCATGGGACTAAGCTCCAGCTCCCAGATCTCAGAGCACATGCCTGGCTCCCATAGCTGCAGGATCATCAGTGGGATCAAGGGCTGCACCAGTACGCGAGTTTCCTTACTCAGGAGTTCTTGCTCGTTTTACAATGCAGCCATGATTAAGCATCTGCTGGATGCTGCTAAGTCCAGTGAAGGCTAATTACTTCAAAACGTGGTAAAGGTACTGATTAGCAATAAAGAGCTCCATAGCTAATTTGCCTTTAGCGTAAACTCCTCTAACAGACATTCTACCTCTTATTAAGGATGTACATTGGCTTTCCAGAACTGCTGTAGATACTACACAGTGAAAGAGATTAGGAAAAGGATTTGGGGGTGCTATGTTACCCACAGCACTGTAATCGTGAACCTGAGCTGCAGGTGCACACATAGCTTGGGGTTTTTATGTCTTTGGAACAGTCTGCACAGGGCGAGAAGGAGTTGGTAAGACAAAATCCAGAGCTGCTTTCCAGTCACAAGTTTCAGTAATTCAATAATGAATTTCAACCTTTTTTTTTTTTTTAATTTCTAAGGGTGGGCCCTGGGTCTGTATCATTAGACAAGCAAGCAACAGCTCTATTGTTTCAAACCAAACTCTAAAAAATTAGTTCCACATTTCCAAAAGATGGCAAGTGGAGAAGCAATGGGCTTTGCCTATCCACCTCCCTTCAAGCTATCGTTTGGCTGGTAATTAGAGAACACTAAAATAGGGACAAAAAGAAGGAGAACTCAGATGATGAGCAGTTTTGTATTTAGCCCTAGAATATTCTCTGATGTACAATTAGGAAGCATCATACAGAAACAAAAAAACACCCAAGAAGCATGGTGAGGGCTGCACTGAGAGGCGTTTTCTTCCATCCTAATCACAAGGCAACTAAAAGTAAAGCAGAAACGAACAGCTTAAAACCAGAAGTGTCTAATTTTAATTTTTACTCTGTATTTAGAGAACCAGAAATAGTTCAGAGCAATGCCAGGTCTAGGTGCCAATTTAACGGGTCTTCAGAAGTTTTATTTTAAAAAAGCTGTCTGTATCATTTTGCAAAAAGACTCCCAGAAGGTTGAATCCCTGCCAAGTTAAGCTTTGCCCTCTTCTGACTTCAGACTTATTCAAAGCTGTATAATTACTCTTTCCGGACCTAAATATACCTCCTCAGAATAAACCAGTGGAATCCTGTGGCAACTTTCGTGAAAAGTGGAATTTTGGAAAGAGCTTCGTGAGGTCTTTTAATCCTGGAGCTGCTCATCCACCTCCAGCTCGAGGAACAGTTTTCTGCATCCCTCATCCACCATCCTACCCCTCGAGAGAAGACTTAGCAGCTGGAAGATGCTTCACCATAGCATGGTGAGAATTCAAGTAATAGGAACGATGCACAGCAGGGACCCACTGCTTTACCTGCTTTTGGAGAGGCAGCAGTGAATTCAGGGAAGCCTCCAAGGCCACTTTGGGTTCAGATCTCACACACATCTCTGGAGACAAGCAGAAAAACACACAACAAACAGACCTTAAAGAAGAGATGTTTCCCAACTGTGATTTTAGTGCCATGGACAGACTAGCACTTATAGAAAGCAACAGGGCTCACCCTGAATTCAACTTCGTAAAGCAAACACTTCTAGAAAAAGTCCACGTATATAACCCATGCTATCTTGGGCTACTGTGAACCTCTTTCCCACATGAAAACCCAGCTAATGAAACACTAGAGCAGAGATTAAAGCTTCTATTTACAGACTCAGAGCTGAGTTGCTGGTATCAACCTTCCAACACACCACCTGCTGAAACACTTTTGCCTTGCTGAAGCATTTAGAAAAGCAGATGTTTCAATCTTACTTTATTGCAGTTATCACACATAAGACAGTGTGTCATAAAAAGGTCACAGCCTTACTGGAAAGGCTGCAGCAAGAAAAAATGCTTTTAATGTCAAATGTTTCAGTAGAGCAATGCATCTCGGTCTGGTATCTCATGCACAGGAGTAAATGCGGGAAAACCTCAGGCTCAATGGGACATTACAGAGATAAGCACACATGAAGAGCTTCTTATTCAGATTTACTCCTCCTCGTTACACAGAGGGGAAGGGTAAGCTTTCCTGTTTCTGATGCTCAGTCCACATGCTCACTGTTCCCTCTCCGAGATGTGGATCTGTGTCAGAGCCTTCAAGCAGAACTAATCCCCCTTGCAGCAGACTTAGTCCTCTGTACCCTCCTCCCTGGTTCACCACTGCAGCAGGAGCAGCAGCATCTTACCTGTTAAGGCACAGGAGAGATAACACCATTTTAAAGAGGCTGCCAAGCCAACTCCCGGCTCAGATTCTTTTAAGTGCAATGAAAAACAGCCCTTCAAGGGGCCCTGACACGCACCAGCAGTGGGTCTTTTAAGGAGTAAGAGAACACAACCCCTGCAATGCAGGTACAATCCCCTCAATCACAGAGGGGATAAAGAAACAAAAAATCACATTATTTCAGCAGATTGCACCTGAAAGGCATCTTCTACACCATTTCTTTACACAGCTCTGCTTTCATCTGCAAAGACACTGTTAAAACAGTTTCATCTAATCCCCAGCCCTTCCAAAGGCTGAATTAGAGCAGAATCACTGACACTCCCTGAGCTTGGCAAAGCCTGGAACAATCCTGCATTTTGCTCCAGAGGAGACAGTTACTATTTTAATCAGGTTTTCTAGTGCAAAACTGTAGGAGAGACCTTTGGTACGAGCAAGGAAAAATCCCTGAAAAGCCTGTTTCAAAACTGACTTTCTAAGATGCTCAGGAACTAGTATTCACACCCCAGCATTCACAGCACACCAAAATATATCCTATCCTACTAACGCAGCAGGTCCTGCTACAAACAATGCCTAATCACTGCCTATAAAACACAAGAATTACAAAAGTGGGTGAACATACATACGTAATACAAAGCAAATCCTCATTTAGCCATTAGCTGGTTTAGATTTACAATCCAGAACCTACAAGTATCTCCAAATAATGGGCTTAGGACAGGGCACTTCACTGCAGTATACACACTATTAAAGAAAAATGCAGCTCTGAGGCTTTGCCATCCAGATGCCTGGCAAGGTAAAGGAGAGAAATCCATGGTGAGCAGGATGCACTGTGGGCAGACAGCACAGGAACAGGTCACATCAGTAAAGCTTAGGGCTGCCATGATCCGTTTTATTTTGTTGTGAAGCTCATGGAGGTCAAACACAGGTAGGAAAGCAGAAGCAAACAATGCAGCAATAGGTGCTGGGAAGCTCACTGGAAACATATCCCAGGAATGAGAAGTGACCCACCATATCCTTTGGGGGACATCATACAGAATCATAAAAACCAGCTGGATACACAATGCATGAAATCCTAGTTTAACCTAGAGGCGGACATACGCTTTACAAGTTTACACAGAGGGGTTTTGCTCAGGTCTTCCCTGAGCAAAAGCACTGCAACGGCTGCAGGGAACTCCCAACAATAAAGTTACTCTGCTGTGCCTGAGCTTACATCACTGGCCAGAACAACTGCCAACCCATGGAGCTGGACGTCTCCCCCTCTGCAAACAACCCCGTATTCTCCAGCTGACAAGTGCTAGCTGTTGTTCAGTAGACATGAGCAGTTATGATGGAAAAATGGCTCAGAGACAGATGATGCAAACCGTGTTACTGAGAGAACTAAGCAAGCCTTTGTCATTTGAAACAAATCTGATTTGGATGTTTCACTGCAAGTGTTTTAAACAAGGGTTCAGCAGTAAGGTCACTGCATCTACCACCTACTCGCAAAATTAACTTTTGAACTCGCAGCAAACTCATTCCAATGGCCCATGGTGAAGAAGGACACCTACCCACACCCTCCTTGTGGCATCATTTTACATCTGTTTAGTTCTTCATTTGCACCAGAGCAGTGATATGTAAAGGCTCTCTAAATGCTAAACGTGTATACCAATGCTTTTAGAATGAAGCAATTGCACAACCCAACATTTTTCAGAGGGAACAAGGCAAGCTCCAAAACTTCTGTAGGGCTTCACCTGCTGTCTCAGTTCTACCCCACAGCTGGAGACAGACATACATCCACTTCTGCTGTTCACTGGCAGCTGGGGAGGTGGGGAGGAGTGAACAGGGAAGGAAGAGTAGGGGAAAGTCAGCTCAGGAAATCAAATTCCACTTACGCAGTTAAGAGCACAGGCTGCTTAATCCTTACTTGACTGGACATGAGACAAATACAGGAAAAAGGATTAATGGCAAATGTACAGGAAAAAAAAAAAGCTAATGGAAGAAACTTCAGTCACAACTGAGAAACCAAGGTAAGGAACAGTCAAGGCGGCTTCACTGGGGGACAGGGGACGATGATGTCAGCACCAAGTATGTGAAAGGCAGCTGAGGAAAGAACTGGGGCAAAAACAATGAGTCGAGCATGAAATAAAAACAAGATTCATAGAATGATCTAGAAATCATCCTTAGGAGTAAACTGGTATCTAGCAGGCATGGTATTGACTTTCTATGGCTTTAACGATATTTCCAGAAGGAGCCTATTTCTGTAAAGCACAGCTTTAGAACTGCGTGTTACAGTTCCCTCTAAGGCAGTGATCAATCTTGATAAAGGTCCACCAGCACGAGCCAGGGAGTGATAATCCCTCCTGGAGAACAGGGGTGGCAGTCAGTCAATCACCAGAACAAAACCTTCCAGCATAAGCATTCCTAGTTGGGTATTAACAGCTTCTTTGCAAGTAATTCAGTTACGTCTGGACTCCGGTCACATGAACCCAGACATGTGTCTTTTGTAAGTGACAGACATGAAATGCTGCACCTCGTGCACTATGTCCCACAGGCAAGAGCTTTCCAGTGCAGTGCAGCCCATGTACTCCAGATCACTGCACTGGGTAGCCAGGCTCTCCAGTACATTCAGGGCTTCTCAAACCATTGGGGGTTATTCTAGAAGAAATATTTCCAACCATTTCTTGTATCTAAATCTTAAAACGATAAAGCTCCTCCTAAAATGAACTATGTTAAAAATACTATGAGAAATGAAACAATGGAGGTTATTAAAAAAATCACATGCAGCTGGTGACCAAGTACTACAGGAGAACCTGCATAAGGAACAAAAATTGTGCCAAATGGAGAAAGTAAGTCACAGAAAAATGACTCTTTACAACTTAAGCTATAGAAAAGTCAGATGAGTTTTGGAAGGGTAAGCAAGGGTGGAGCAGGGAGAAGGCATGGGGAAATAATTCTAACAGATTTGGCTGCAAGCAGCAAGGGATGGGTACACAGCACTTTAAAGATGGGACATGCCCGGCACAGCCACTGTGCTTTGAGGTATTTGTAATTTACATTCTGTCATCTTGAAGCAAAGAAGAAAAGCTGGACATCAGGAAAACAAGTCCAAAAAGGGAGTGTAACAGTAAATGCTGTGCAATACATCTATTGTTACGCACTGTGCTGAAGGCGGACCAACCCAAAGCAACACATATCCAAGGACTTCTTGCCACATCTACAGAGCACAAGCTCTTTTTGGTCTGAGGCCAGGGATACACGCCAGTAGCAAAAACATCACAAGCAAAGAACCACCAAACTCTTAAGTGTAAAGAAGGGAATAACTGGATAGATGACTCGGTTACTAAAACACAAGTCGGTAATAACGTGCGTATTAAATGCTGAAAGACGCATTTGCTTTTTTTGAACGCTCATCATGCACTGAGTCACCACACCAACTCCTACTTCCATTGTTCCGACAGACTATGTCAGAGCTGGGTTAGCCAAGAACGAGCCATGTGCCAGGCTGCCAAGCCCACCACCAGTGCTTTCCTCCCATAAGCAAATCCACAAGGATTTAATTTGTAGAAAATACCAGAGCAGGTCTGCCCTGCAGATTGCACTTGAGTCTGCCCAGGCCAGCCACCAGCTCCCACACTCAGGTTGTTGTACGCCAGTGGTCCCTTCTCCAGCCTGGCTCACGTGTATTGTTCCTCTTGCTTTGTGCTGCAGAAAACTGGGCTACCTTGCAGCTCACACCCAGCACACTCTGAAGAACTTGTCTAACTCTGGGCCTAAATACCTCTTAGATCTAATGGTCCACAACTACAAACACTGAACAATCAAATGTGCATAAAACAGGTATGAGGGCAACTTAACTAAGTTGCCTCTTATGAACTCTAACCTATACCTCCTGTCCAGCCAGCTAGACTTACAGGGGGATGAAAAAACCCAGGCTGAGAGAATTTCCTGATACTGGGGGATGGAAGGCACAGAAGCAGAGGTGTTCAGGCTCATTACCAGCAACTGCAAAGTAAACCCCACAAAAGTTAAAAGAGGGTGAAAAAAATCCCAACTCTTCCAGGGCCTGTTGGCCCTTTAGACAAATCACAATTCAAATGTCCCCTGTGGTTCTAACAGATCAAGGATCTACAGCTTCAAAAGGTCCAAAACACTTAAGAAAAACTCCAAGGTTTGCTCTGTACAGTTGCTTACAAGATTGGGGTAGAATAATACACTAAATTTCCGAGTCAATACATGTTTCCATGCCACACCATGGCTTTTTTCAAAAGACTTTTCACTTCTGGTAGACCACAGATGCAAAATGAAGACTCGCCAATTATCTGCTGCTGGTGTATTTATAAACTTTCTTCATCCCCTAAGTGTTAGCTGTCATTCTGAGAGATTCCAGATTTGCCTTTTGCTGACTAAATTTAAACTCCCAGTGAAGAAAGACAGCAATGTAAACTCCACCAAGAACTCTTATAATGTGCCCACCTCACAGGGCACAAGACATGGCTATAACTCTGTATTGCAAGAAAGCTAGCTTTGAACACAAGATGCTCTTATGAAGAAAAAGCTACTTATAAAAGAAAAAAGCTACCTTTCAAAACCAAAGAAATCAACACTTGCCCCCCACGATGAGAAAAATCCAGACATTGGACAACTCAATAGTCCAAGGCTTTGCTGGGATAGTAAATCTGGCAAATGAAAACTCAGAAGGGCATCAAAACAAGACTAGGAACGACATCACTAACACAAGTGATGTGCAGAGACAAATGTTTTTGCCTCTAAGGCAGATTTAGGGCATGTGAAGACATACTGATGCCAGAATAGTTAAGTGACTTTTTTTGCCAATATCAACCCTGTTTCAACCAGGAGAGTTTGCCAATGTAGCTGTACCAGAGAAGTCTTTATAGTGCAATTTAACCTGCACATGAGGCCAAGTTCATTTCTGGAATAATTTCATTAATACCGTATGATGTAACATCACTGCAATTTGGCTTAAACATGCTGAAGAGTCTTTCAGTAAATAAGCTGCCTGAAGTCAACCCTGGTGCTAACAGTAGGTTTAGTTACCCAAGAGGTAACACCCAACCATGCTCAGACGTGTTTCCCTATGAGTCACTTCTATAGAGTACATATTTACTCAAAACAAATACAATAGCCCAGGAGAAGGCCCTTTATATGTTAACAGCAGCTTTTTCATTCCAGGATCAACACAGGTGTTTAATGACAGCTCCTTTATAGAGGCACCATTCAGCACTACAAAGCAAGTCACTGGTTTTACGGACAAGGTCCAAACACGTTCTCCCTGAACCTCTGTCCCTTCCATCAATATCTGTCACTGCTGGTGCTTATCAGCAAAAAGGCCACTCAGCAGGAGAGGTTTGCAAATGAGAAGAGGCTGCTGAGCAAAGCTTGTTGACCCCTGACTCATCACTGTACTAGTGGTGATGGGCTGGGACTCCTAAATCTGCCTCTCCCAGCTCTCCTTTCCCTTCTGCCCCAATTTCAGTGCCAGACCTGGTGATATGCTGGACTGACAGAGCCAGCAAGAGGGGAGAGAAAACGGTCTGAGACACAGCAGTTAGAGCTGATTTTGCTCCTCTGGAGCCACAGCTGCAGACAAACACAATTCTCTAAGAACAACCAATATCTCATGGTGCCACTTGTCCTAATGAGAGAAAAGTAATTTCATAAATTATGTATTGTTTAAAAGCAGAATATGGGAGAGCTCTGCATTTAGTGGCAGCAGCCAGTGCTGGTTAAGTCCTTGGGAGACGTCAGCACAGGATTCCTGTGCTGCAGGAGCAGGTTTCTGAGGATCAGAGAGGCTTTACCTCCGTTGTGGCTGTCACCACAAGCTGTATTCAGACACGCTCCCTTGATTCTCTCCTGCTGAGAGCAAATGACATTGGAGATGTACTGCATCACTTCTAGAGGGAAAACAACACACAGGTTTGTTTTGAAAGAACAGATGCACTTGCACTTACAGCAAGTCACTGCTATCAACCTATATCAGAAACGGACCTTAAAGAGAACAGGAGCCACAGTATGATCAGCTACTCCCTATACAGCACAAAAACAAAGCAGAAAGGCAGCAAATGACAGAAACAGTTGCAGGAAATACACTCCTCCACAGCACAGTTTCCCTTGCAGCAAAGGGCACTGCAGGCTACTGAAGGTACAAAACGAGCAGCACTGCACTTGAAAGAATTTGACATTTATGTAGATGCAATAGCCTGGTGTTACCAGAACAGGCCACTGACAGAAGCCAAGGAAAGCTTTCCTACAGAGGGGTTAACTGCATAATTAATCTGTAACACAGGCAAGCAGACTACCTCTGCTCAGCCCTTAATGCTTAGTCTGGAAGCAGGACACTGCACTAGCTGGGGCTGACTGGTTACAGCAAGGCTGCCCAAGTGCGAATGGTATTGCTCCATTTCGGAGCAATGGAGCATTAACAGCTCTGGAAAAATTGCTGAATTATAAATATCTTACATGCCTCCCTCATATTCTCTGACATGTAGGCACAGCCTAAGAGAGGATGGGAAGAACAGGAACTAGCAGGAGAGATAAGCATGATGGAAACACAACCAAACTGGAAACCCTCTCCTCAACCTACACAGATGCAAACAAAAACCCACTGAACACCATGATGCCACACCCAACCTCACCTTTGCTGTCTCAAGCACGGATAAAGCCTCAAAGTCTGATACAATGCCAGGTAAAAAAAAAAATTCTCTATGCTAGGGCTTTTTCCAGACAAGTGTTTCCTTCCTCCTCTGCTGGCCATTTGCATTTTCACTTCTATGAGCAGTATTATCCCTTAAAGACTGGAAACAAAAGTGACCAGACAGAGAACAAGACAGCTGGAAAACATTGTCAGGGCTCTGGCCTCCCCGTTTTGTACCACTCACACTCCCAACTTGCAGTTCAGGAGAAATGGAAACTCCATTGGCAGGCAGGAGCACAGGTAGGCATGCACTGACCAGTCCTTCATGTGGCGGCTGGCTGAGTGAGTCTCTGTCGATCATTAACCCAAAAGCCATTAGTGAAACATCTTGTCACAGGCATTTCATAAAAAGTTTTATTCTGGAAGCAAAATGGAGGTATGTGACTACCCCAAATTGAAACGCTGAGGCCACATCCGTTTCACAGGATTTTCTATTACAGGTTCCTTCATCTGCTTGTCCGTCGCAAAGCCAGACTGGAGCATAGTGCTTGGTAATTTTTGACACACACTAAACAAACCTTACATTTTGTTTTCTACATTTGGTACGCTGAATGGCAAGAGATGGGGATTTGCCTCACCGAGGGAAACATGCAGCTCTAGAAAGCTCCAAAAGAAAGTTTTCTAGCTTTAGTTGCTTATTTCAGAGAGCACATTCCAGGGCAGTTACCAACCACATGACCTTTGTAGGTCTCTAAAGCTGCATTGCTAATTAGTGCTGCAGCTTTCTAGCCCTTCCAGGATAGTAAACCCACATACTCTCTTCCTTCCACCCATGTAAGCACTCACAGTGCTTTCAGGCTGAATGGACAGAGTTCATTTCTTATTTAAAATACAGCAGTAAAAGTATTTTTAGCTTCATCCCATCTCCTACTACAACGTGGACCTCCTTCAAGGCCTCCTCTCACCAATGAAGTAGGATAAATCCAGCCAAAGAAAAGGCATAATCCTGCTCTCTTGTCAGCTCAGCTACTCGCTAACGGCGGGGAGTGTGGCTGCTATAGACTGCATATGCTACTGCTTATGTAGCACATACTGTCTCTTCCACACTTACCTCTTACCAAACCTTTAGCCTCCATGTGCTTCCTCTTCATTTTCTTCCTCATTCCCATAACTCCATCCCAGTTCCTCATCTTGGCCTTATCCACTGAGCTACAGGGGCAACCCCTGAGAAGCATGTGACAATGACATCCACAACAATCAGCGATTTCCAATCGTGCACAACAATTCCCTTTCTTGCTCATCAGATTAAAAATACACCAAACAAGAAGGCTGTTCATGCAGTGAACACAGGCACAACTGTTTGTCTAGTGGGAAGTGCCTTTCAAACCCAGGCACTAAAATGAGATGCTGAGTCCCACTGTATGGTACCAGAGGGATCATGATGCCAAGTCCGGAGTTACAACAGCAACGTGCATCGTGTCTCCCAGCAAGTGCACTTGGCACAATATGAATAAACTGCAAGGAAAAAAAAAAGTCTCTCACCCTGCAGGGCAAGCAGCTGGTACTGGGGTGGGCTGATATATCCTGAAATAACACCTGAAATGATCACCTTTACAGCATGGATTACTGACATGAGGTCACAGAACGCTACAGAAGAAACATGCAGATCCAAATGTTGGTCCAGGGAACTCCTAAAGGCTTCTGGTTATCATACAATAACCCACAGCTATGAAATAATTCCTGACCCATTTCAGAGCAGGCTGCAAGCACAGTGCAGAGCTGGCAGCCCACACAGGATGCAGAACATATCCTGTTTGAAGAAGGAAGGTCACACACAGAGCCACATCCGCCTATCCTTGCACGGATGAGGCCTCACAGAGCTACACACAGGTGGATGCTGCAGAGTTCACCATCCCACACTGCCAGGCCTGCGAGCTTACACATCTGCCCTGAAGTGAGGGAGGTTTCTGATCTGAGGGAGACACTGGGCTCTTTCCTGAAACACTACCAGATGTAGTTTCCTGCAATAAAATAATAATAAGAAATAAATCTGTACCTGCCTCATGGATCTAGAAACTGGTACCAGAACAACTTCCCACTAGCAACTTATGGCTTATTAAAATACCAACCACTGTGCAGAGAGACCACAGGCTGCTGAAGGCATACATGAATTCCTCAGAAATTCAGCTACAAAGCTAGAGTCAACACTGACGGCAGTTCAAGAGCACAAAGAATAAAGAGACTGGAAGCCCTTTAGGTTTTTCCTTGTATTTCAGAAATAAATACATGTCTTAAAGGAGCAGGGCCACTCTCACCTACCTTCCCTGATTCTCAGCCAGAACTGATGGTATTGTCACCCTGCAAATCAAGCAGGCCACAGAGCCCTGGTTTTTCAGTAGAACATTAATTTTCAATGAGTAATTTTTTTGAGCCAAGGGCTGCTTAAGTCACACAGATAAGGCTGTTGCTAAGAGTCAGCTGTCAAAGCAATGCCAGCTCGGAATTGGCGATGAGGGGGAAGTTTGAAAGCCGCCTGTATCTGAACATATTTACTGATGCTGTACACACAGCATATCGGTTACAGCGCTTTAGATTGCAGCTTCTGGTCAGCAGAGCAGCCTCTGCCTGAGCCACAGCAGGCAGGACAGAGCCAGGGCACAAACAGAGACTGTTCTTTACTCAACAGGATACAGACCCCATGGCAGGAAGGTTTTAACGTAATTCTTGTGACAGGCTTTAACACGGTGACCAGTGACAGGAAGACGCAAGTACGGCACAAAGCAAATCAATCCACTCCAAAGCATCTGTCAGACCCTGCAGGTGTAGCAGCCAGAGCCCAGAAAAGGTGAGAGAAATGCTTTGCAAACGCAAAGCCCAACTTAAGACGGTTTGTGCCAGGGACTTTGTGGTGCTCCATCACTTCCGCAATTTTTCCAGCACTCTCAACTTGCCAGAGGTTAAACCTCATCTACTGCTTCTGCTCTCACAACTTGCACCTACATTTAGCTACATTCCTGGAATTAACCCCCTTTTTCTCGTCTTTGCTGCCTAGTTTCTCTGTATTTGTTTCAGGATGCAAGGCAGTGCAGGTACTATGCTTTAATATTATCATCTTGAAATAGGTCATGTTTTATTGCAAATCACTTCTAGAGGCTGCATTCAAATCACTTCTCCATTAACACCCCCAGCCTATTCCTGAGGCTCTGCCAGAAAGGAAGGATGTTACATGTGAAGCTGCTCTGGAACATGAAAACTCAGTCTATTGATCTGTGTAATAGGAATATTTGTACATGTAGGGAAGGTCTGCATTTCCAGACACATTTGCAACAAAAGTACTTTTAAAATACGTTATCACACCACATGCTCTAGCAGCGAATAGAGCCAAGCACATACTGTCCTAAAATATGGAACTAGGAGAATGGTTTAAAGCCACAACCAAGTTCTTTGCTCTACTAAACTGTGACAATCCCACAATCAAAAGGCAGCACTCAGTGAGTGATCCCCTTTTCACTACAGCCAGTTTTCTTCCCTCTTGGGGACTCTAGAAGAAACTATTTAGTTACCCAATCTTTGTTTTAAGGCAGACAGTAGTCAAGATTCAGACCTCAACCAGGCTGAACCAGTCTTTCAGTCCCTGATTAAACAAACAGTTAACAATTTTCCAGTCTGAAAAAGCTAAATGTGGTCAACTTAATTACCTAAAGGATCCTGTAGTGCCAGGCACAATGACTATTTATGTAAAGACAGTGAAGTAGTTGATTTCTAACTCCCACTATCAAGAGCTGCATTCTGGAGGTGGCACAACTTGCACCTCCCTTCACAAAACGTTTTGAATCACCAGCCCTGCGTTAGCAGGGCAATGCTTCTCCCCTTTATTTATGTCCTACAGAAGTGAAAAAGTTCTGTTTATCACTAAGGCATAACGATGCTTGTTATCCCACCAGCTGTCAAAAGCAAGTAGCTTCAGGTCATTTGTGCTTACACTACCATGACAGAGCCACACTTACACAAAAGCTGACCTCAGTCCACAGGGAGCTGGTCAGTGTGAGGTGCCTTCCCAAATATCAGTGTTTCTTTGGTTTTCTGGATGCAGCTTTACACCCCCCCAAAAAAAAAACCCGCACTGCAGGAAGTGGCCTTTCATAGCTGACTCAAATTAAAAACTGCAAGGCTAAGAACATCATGGGTTCAGGCTGCAGCACTGACATACTTGCAGGTCAGACCACCCCAACAGGGTCAGCCCTTCCCAGATCGAGCCCACATGCAAACAGGGCTGGGCTGCAGGAGACAAGCTACATTCATTGTTTCAAACTACTGCAAGGAGTGCCAGGATCAGAAAACTAAGCTGAAATGCTGCATATGCTTGGAAAAGCGTGGTCCCAAAGGAAATACAGTCTGAGGTGCCTTCAAAAGACAATGGGGAAGGTGGGAAATGCCCTCAAAGCCACTCATACAAAACAGTCTTTCCTCTAGAGTCAGACAGGGGCTTTCAGAGTACAATCCCTTCCTTCAAATCCAGAAATACCAGAGTGAAACTGTTGGCAGGCTAACAGAACAATGTAGGATGAGGTGTCAGGAGTCTGTGGATAACACCTGGCTTTCCACTTCCTTCACGTTGTGCGCCAGCAATGCTTGCTGCCAACACAGAGCCAGAAATCACTCAGCACCGAGGCAAAGAGCATCTGGCTGTCACTCAACATGAACTGCAAGCAGAGAGGGGGAATTTAATTGAGTCTTCCTCTTCTGGGATACCCAAAGATGTACATGCACTTACTACATCAGCCTGTAGCTTTAGGCACTTATTTGGATATCCAGGCTCCTGCCTGCGCTGGTCCATGGATGGGGTATCTCCCAATGAACTTACTGTCTCATCTCTCTAGGAACAAAGCTGCACAACCCCCCCAGAAAGCTTCAAACTGGTACAAAATGTAGCCGCCCACCTGCTCCACAAAAACGGTTGCTATGAATACTTCCATACTTCTCTGCGCCTGCTATTTTTGAAGATACTTGGGAGGCAACTGAATTCACTGGCGGTTGTGCTATTTAAGTATCTGGATTAATAATATTCAAGGAATATACTGGTACTTCTCTGTGGGGGAATACAGCACCTGCCTGGCTTACACCTGGCTCAGATGCCTTTTCAGATGCCCAGTTTCTGTAATCCAACAGCAAAGTGATAAACCCACAAACACAATAGATACTTTTAACACAGAGCACTGTGAAGTGAAACCCATGAGTTTTATCCTCAGAAGCCCCACCACAGCCTAAGGAAACTTTACAAACGGTGAGGAAAGGACAAGCAAAAGGATATTTACAGCTGAAACTTTAGTCATTAAAATACCTATAGTTTAATGCAAGGCCTGAGCACAGGAAGAGTGGAAATAGAGTACCTGCATGCAAGAAAATAATAATAAAAAAACCTCAAACAAACCAAAAAACCCAGGAGAGGAAGATCCCCAAAGCTGAATGTGCTGACAGGACCTGAACCTTTTCCAGACATCCTTGAATTCCTAAGAGCATTTAGTCTTAATGCATTTCGGACAGGTTCCCCTCCAGCCAAAAGTGCGAGCAGTCTGGGAAGAGGGTCCCAGCCCAATGTGTGTTCCACCAGACCCAGGGCACCAGGCTGTGGCAGCTATGTATGTGTAACCCAGGCTAAGCTGGACTTGGGACAGGCTGACGGGAGCCAGCAGTACAGGCTGCTGCTTCTGCCTTGCCCAGAGGTCAAATGACCCTGGTGCCACCTGACAACTCATTGGGTATATCATATTCCCACCTCCTGCCACAGACATGCATGAAGTGTCAAGTACACTTGTTGTAAATAACCTGAAAAATTTGTCTCTGGAGGTTCTTATATAACACTCCTCTTTCCACATTACAACTACAAAAACTTTTAGTGTTTCCTGTGAAGAGTTCCTGTACCTACTTCTAAGCTCAGTTTATAGACTCCAGGTGACATGGGACACATTATTCAGATCAGTTCTCTGAAAACTCATGGTCACGAAGAGCTACAGCTCAGCTCGATCACAGCCACAGACCTCCAAATGGCCCAGATCACAGAAACCCAAATCAATTGCAGAGCAAACACCAGATTTTGTACATAAGCAGCTCACAAGAGATTACCTGCCAGACATTACAGCCTCAAACCCAATCAGTTTTGGAAGTGGTTGATTTCAGAGAAACAATCACAGACTCTAAATAACTTACAGATTTCTAACACAACACATATACAGTATCTCCTTCCCTTTAATCTTTCCCAGTAAACATCAAAAAGGCGACAGAAATGAAGAGAGGAGCACAGAGCAAAGGCAAGGCATGACCTGGGAGCCCCTCCACACGGTAACTCTTCTGGAAATTCATCTCCCCTGAAGTTTCTCTAACTTCAACAGGGAAAAACATTTGGAAAAGGTCAAATGACTCAATACCACTGAGACCCATAACTTTTCAAGCAGGAACAGGCTTCCATGTGCTTTCAGTTAGAGCACAGACAGGCTGGGGGAAAGGTGGCAAACCCCCCAGCCCTCTTCTCCTTTGCTCGTTTCGAGAGCTATGTATGTGCTCGGTTTGAATTACAGTTGATTTTGCTGCTGGAACGCATCTGCAACGCTGAGCAAACTGCTGAACCCCAGCCAGCTCAGAAAACAACCCACACGGCTGGCAGCACTAGCAAATCCCAGGGATGGCTCTTAGAAGCTGCTTTCAGGGACAACAAAGAGAAGGAGATGGACATTTCTCTGCACAGGCTTTTCCCGAGACACCCTTCAGTGCCACTTATTCTATTATGACTCCAGGAAGCAGAAGGGTTAATTTCTTTCCAAGTTCACATACTGTTTGAATTCCTTAGATAAGCTGCTTCCACCAAACCCAAGGATCTAGCCTCAGGGGAGAACACTGTGAGGAAAAACTCTTTTGATAGATTTTCTTCAAAAAAGAAATTAATTCAAAGTCCATTTTTGGAGGTGTTCCTCACCCACACCGACTTCTACTGACTTCAGATGAGGTTGTATCGTGCCTCTGGAAAAAAAACCCAAGCTTTGAGCACTGCCCCCACCACTTCTGTTTGTAAGACAGAAATGCTTTATGCTCGCCCAATAAAATCTCTCCTGAAATGAGAAAGCTCGCACACAGCACCACAAAGAGGAAAACCAGACGCAACCAGGCTTTAGCCCTGGGATAAAGCAGTTAACAGCTAGCACAAACTAATCCTGTACCTTTAAAACTGAGCAGTCACTCAGGAAAGCAAAAAAACAAGTTTTGAAAGCCACTGAAGGCTTCCTTCACATCTTGAAGCAGAAAGCAAGTCTGGGCTGCTATGGAATTCGTGTTTGCATACTCTTGGTGATAATCTGTGTGCATAGCTGGAAACAAAGCAAGTTTTTATTAGCAATTAGTAACAAGAGTGGGAAGAGACCTGCCTGAAGGAGTCAGAGAAATGCCAATACAGGATGGCAGAACCTTACAAGACGTGTAGCAGAACGATCCCAATATGACATAGAAAACACTACTGCTCTGAAGTGGGAAATGCAATGGCATCAGTTCTAGGAGATAAACTGGGTCTTTAACACTGACAGCTTTGACTCCAGGCAGCAGTTTTCCCTTGCACAGCAATTTGCAATGCAAAACAAACTACTTCCACCCTTACCAAGAAGAGAAATTCAGTATCAAAGGGGGAGAGCAAAGTTGGGAAAGGTTGATTTGTTAGATACAGTTTTCTACAGAGTTGAGTTTCAAGTAAGGCATGAAGGCAATACAGAACAGGGTTTGAAACAGTGTGTAAGATAATGGGCAAGGAGGGGAGGGAAAGAGAAGAGAGGATCTAATCCCCTTTCAGGGGAGTGACCTCCCGCTCCCTCCCCTCATCTCCAAAAAATTCAGTCCAGCTCAGATCAGCCAACACCACCTAGGTTCAGAGCTCTCCAGCTATGTACTTCCCCTGCTCCGGAGAATGATATGGCATATGGGGCCCTACAAGAGAACTATTAAAATCCCATCAAGGGGTAAGCAAGTGGTGGCCATATGCTAAACCACTCAAGGGAAGAATAACCAGGGGAAGAAGCCCAGCCAGGCAGAAAGTCTGCAGGCAGGGTCTTACCTGGTAGATAAACTAGCAAAGTCTCCTCCATCTAGCAGCCTGATTTTGCAGAACAGAACCCCATTGACAAAAGGGACGGCAGTCAGCTCTTCTAGAGTGAAACTTGTCTGAAACTTGAATTTCTTCTTCTTCATCAGGAAAGCCATGGGCAAATTCAGCGTGGAAAGCTCAGGAATTCCAAACAAGATCAGGGAGAAGCGGCTCACAGCACACACACACAAGGAGAAGAACGGCAGTCGTTCCAGGAGCACAAACAGGGAGTAAATTCCAGTTCAGTTACAACGACGGCCCAGCTTCAAACGCACGATTCTCTTCTCTTTGGTGGTCGGATCTGGCTGTGGGATCATCGCCACGGCAGGCTTCAGGTGAACAGGAAGAGGTCAGATTAAATCTCTGCAACATCTCCAAGGGAAAAGGGAAGGAGGGAGGGAAGTTGGGTCTCAGCTCCAGACCAGCAGGAGCGGTCCCAGTTAGAGGCTGCAGTGCTCTGTCTTCAGCACAACCCCTCCTGAAAGCATCTCTTGTGAGAAGTTATCTCGAGTCCCTGGAGAAGCCTTAAGTCTGCAGGCAGCACACTCAGCTTCCAGTCTCTATCTCTTGTACAACTCTTTGATACAGGTCTTCGGGTCAGCCTTTGGGAGGGAAATGAGTAAGTTAGTTCCAGCCAGTCTTGGACTCCTCCTCCTACTCTAAAACCTGTTCGGATGGGTAATATTCAGTCCAGACTCATTCCAGTCTGAAGAGGTATGGCCCCAATTAGCCCAGCCCAAACACCCTCTTTCCCCTTTTTGCCTAGGGCAAGCTTCACTGTTGTCATACCCCTTGTAATTTCTGTTTTGCAAAGCAGCTCATAAAAATTTGCTCTATTTTCAGCCATCATCTTTAGAAGTAGTTTACAGAGCAAGATCATTCTAACGTGTAGTCGAATAAGAGGAAGGAAAAGCCTTCTCAAGAAATGAAAAATATGTTTCTTTCCTGCATTTCCAAGCAGCCCTAAGTGTTAGCACCTGTATCTTACAAATAGAGAAAGCAGCGGAGAGGGGGAAAAAAACAAGCAGCCTGCTCCAGATTACACAGCATAACAACCGAATCAGGTCATCTGGCTGTCCAATCGCCAGACCCACCGGGAATGCTGCCTTCCCCCCGGCACCGGGTCTGCACAGAGCTGTGCCCTGCACAGTTCAGATCTGGGGCTGGAGACAGCAATTTCATTACACATTTACATAACACCTAAACCAGGGAGGCAGGAGCTGATTAACATCTCAAAGGGACAAGGTTATGAACACCGGGCAGTAAACAATCCTCACTGATTCCAGGAGCTGCCCGCGTGGGTGGGTGGGTGATTAAAGACCCTCTCCCGCCCAGTGGCTGCGGGAGAACCCAGCTGCCTCTGCCGGGGCCTGGGCACCTCCACAGGGGTTCCGCTGTCCTGCAGACACCTTGGAGCAGAGCGGGGGGAGATGGGTCAATGCTCCACACCACTAGCCCGCTCTACGAGCAGTACCTGCCTCTGCGCCGAGCTGCTGCCTGGTCTCAGCCTTGGCTGCTGTGAGGTCATAGCCTGTCCCCTGGCACTCCGGGTTCATGCACTGAATCGTATTCTAGATCCAGCTCTCTGTCTGAGCCATGCACTGAGCTGTGCCTAGGTCCCAGCTCTCTGTGTGAGCCGTACACTGAGCTGTGCCCAGGTCTTAGCCCACCTCCTGGCCCTCTGAACCCCCCAGTGCCCTGCAGCCCAGCCCTAGGGGCCAAACACCGGGCCATGCCCGGGCCGCAGCCCAGCTCTGGCCTCGCAGCCCATGCACCGAGCTGCAGCCCGGGCTCAGCGCCCTCCCAGCCCGTGCACCGAGCTGCAGCCCGATCTTACGCCACTCCCGGCCTCCCATCACCAGCTGCCTTACGGGAGGTCTCAGCCTGCTTCCCAGCGCCCTCCACTGACCTGTGGCGCGGTCCCGGCCCGGTGCCTGCCCGGCCCTGCCCGCTCCTCCAGCCCGCTCCTCGCACGGCGACCGCCGCTCTCCCCGACACGGCCGCCTCTGCCCGCACTACGCCAACTGCGGCCGCTACGCCGACAGCGCAGGCGGAGCGCAGGCAGCGCACGGGGAGAGCGGCACCGCCGCGCTTCGGGAATACCGACAGCACGTAACCCCCGCCCTCCTCCCCGAGACGGGAGAACGCGAGCGGCGCCGTCCGATTGGACAGCAGCAAGGAGGCGGGCTGAGCACTGCGAGGCAGTGATTGGTTGCTCCGGCACGGGGCGGGGAGAGAGCGCAAGGATTGGAGGGATGGGCTGTCGGTTTGGACAAGCCCCGCCCCCTGCCTGAGAGGGTGGGCGGGAAGCGGGCTCTTCGGTGTCCCCGCAGTGGGAATTGGACCGCTGGGTTTCCCGCCCCACAGGAGGTCTTGGACCCCCTCTTCAGGCTGAGCAGCCCCCAGCTGGCACGGGAGCTGAGGGGATGGCAAGGGCCTGCGGTTGGGGTGTCCCTGCCTGGGCCGAGGTGATGGCAGAGGCATCGCTGACATGAGACATGGATCTCCTGTAGTGGGTCCAGCGGAGGGCAGCGAGGATGACTGGGAAATTGGAGCATCTCCGTTATTAGGAAAGGCTGAGGAAGATGGGCCTGTTTAGCCTCGAGAAGAGATAACTGAGAGGGGACCTCATTAATGTGTATAAATACCTAAAGTGGGCTGCCAAGAGGATGAAGCCAGGCTCAGCTCAGTGGTGCCAACCACAAGGACAACAGGCAATAGGCAGAAAGTGATGCCCAGGAAGTTTTGCCTGAACATAAGGAAGTACTTCTTTCCTGTGCAGTGATTGCTCACTGGCCCAGAGAGATTGTGGAGTCTCCCTCGCTGGAGATATTCCAGAACCATCTAGACACAATCATGTGCCATGTGCTCTGGGATGACCCAGCTTGAGCAGGAAGATGGGACCAGATGACCCACTGTGGACCCTTCCAACTTGACCCATTCTGTGGTTTGGTGACAGATGTGGTCTCTGCATCCTCCTGACAGCTAGGAACCCGTCCCCTGGCTTGTCCCAGTGCCCAAGCAGCTCCTGGTGACATCCCTCTCATCAGTGTGTCCCATGGGCTGCAGGCACACGGTTCCTCAGGCCACTCAGCAGTGTAGCCATCCTGTCCCCTCAGGATACCACAGAGTGGCTGTGGGTCAGGCCAGCAGTGCCTGGGCTGCCTGGGAGCAGGAAGGAGGCCTGGGCAGCACGAGGCAGGGCCTGGAGCTGGAATCTCACCCTCCACATGTGAGATGTGGCAACCAGTTGGGCACATCTCTTCATCAAAATGGCTCCCTGTTATTATGTGCTGCTGCTGTGTCCAGTGCTGCGGTTGGAATCCCTGGTTAGGCTGGATTCCATCGTTTAAGGGCAAGCAGAACAAAATGTCTCTCGTCCTGAAGGAGCCTGCAATCATCAATGTGGTTTGCCTAGTTTTTAAATTTAGGGATTTGCCCAAGAGCCTCTGTGGCTGAGAAGTTGAGGCTCATATGGGAGGAACTGTTCTCCAAGGCTGATATGCAAATCTTGGATGAAAGCCTAGGAGCCCTTGCTCTCTGCCAGGCTTTGATGCCCAGACTCCTTGCCTGTAATCTTTGCCATCTATGCAGACAATATCAGAGCTATCAAATAATTCTACTACAATGTGAGCCTTGGGAAAAAAAAAAAAAGTCTACTAGGAAAAGTACAAAGCAATGTCCTAAAAGTGAAAAATTGGATCAAGCCAAATGCATTGTTATAATTTTTGCTTACCAGGCTAAGCTTACACAGACTTTGGACTGGGAAAACATTTTGTATTGGTACAATGAAACCATCACAGGACATACCAGGAGTTACCAGGAAACAGCAGGGTTTACAGGCTGCTGTTACAGGCAAGGCTTGAATCCTTCCATCGATTCCTATCCGGTGTTTTCAAGGCTTTGAGGCATTGCTGGAGATGGGCTGGTATTTTTTGATTTCTGTTTCTAGCTTATTGGGAAAGAGCTGAGCCTGCTAAATATTTGGTATTTACCAAACTGTGATGCTGAAATACCAGAGGCATCTGAAGAATCCAGCCCAGTTCTCACACCTCTCCTGCCTCACCACACTGCTGACATGTGGAGGCTCTGATTCCATCCCTAGGTAAAGGACAAATGATCCCTGTGTGTGGTGTGGTAGGAGACTGTGTTATCTGCTGTGATTCACTCTGATAAATAACCTTCTCGAGGACTTCTCTTGTTTATAGCAACAGCCTCAAATGCTAAAGTTTACAGAGACTTTAATCTTTGCTGTTCTCATGGATATTTACTTCGCAGTTTTATCAGAAACATCTCTGGAAAACCTCACTGTTTTTATAATTAATTGAATAATGTGAATGATGTTAAAAATAAATGGGTTTGGAAAAATGCCCAGCGAGCTGCTGAGCAGTGTGTAGTATAGCAACTGTAGCTGTGTTCTCAGGGATGTGTATTTTCCTAACAAATGCAGTCTCATGACTGAGAGATTAAATCTTTATTAGTTCAAAATTCACCCTGTTGATTTTGCCGTGTTTATGCTGCATAATTGTTTCTGAAGAAATTCACATGTTTTAAAGGGACAGTGCTCCTGTTTACAGAGGGGATCGGTTAGTCTGAGCCTCCCACAGAGGGGATGTGGGAGTAGGGTATCTTCATCCATCCACCATCCCTCTGGCTTTATATTATTTTTTGTTCCAGGTGCAATCCATTGGCCATGGGGCCATGCGTGTGTGACCAAGGTGCTTTGATACACATGGATTCTGCTCATCCCAGACTCTCATCCTATGGATTTCTTTATGGCTGTGCCCACCTCACCTCTGCTCTGTGACCCTCAGCCACGTCCTTGCCCTGTGCTCTTCCTGACCTAAGCCTTTCCTGAGGCCGCTCCGCAGTGCTGCCACCACTTCCTCAACTTTTGCTGGCTCAGGGCATTGTCTTATCAGTCTGGGCTATTTTTATCAGTCTGGGCTCTGCAGTTAAGTCTGGGCCTCACCTCTGCTCTCCCGGAGAGGTGTGCCCGGCTGGCCAGGGCTGGGACCGCTGCGCTCTGCAAGTGAGCACCAACAGAGATGCCTTGTCTTGCCTCCTCCCTGCTTTGAGGACAGAGATAAAGGAGCAGTGGAGAAACAAGGCAAGATAAATGCAGGAGGGACAAAACTCAGTGAGGTGAAGTGAGGTAGATCCTGTAATGCATTTGGTGAGCCTTCAGTTACTATCTCTTATCCCAGGGGAATCCCAGATGCACAAGCCCTGAAAACTACATCACCAGCATCTTCCTCTGGAAAGCATCATCACACTACTCATTTGTCCTGGCAGCCAAATGATTAAAGTTTTAAAACTAAATTACACATGTTGCTGTAACAGCATAAACACAGTAATGGTTCTCTTCTGTTACACCTGTCACCTTTGCTGTAATGGCCTTAATGAGCTTTCAGCCTTGTCATCCAAAAAAAAAGAGATTATCACACGAAACTTTATGCTGTAAATGTGTTCTTGGAGCTGTGGGTGGGATGCAATGCCCTGCTCCAAGGAGCTGTGGGTGGGAGCTGCAGTGGATGGGTGCCTTCCCCAGGACTGGGGGCAGATCCAGGCTGGGGAGCTCCCAAAATGAGGCAGGGGGTGCAGATACCACAGCAGTGTAAGCTGTAGCATGCAGCTGGAAACCCTGTGATGGGAATGGGTACCTATCCCCATTGCATAGGATTATCCCATGGTGTGGAGTTACTCCAACCTCGTGTCTTCTCAGCTTAATAACAGGCTGCGAGCTGCACTTTGACCTGCTTGTGTTTTTTACTTTTTCCATATTTAACTGGACTCATCATCATAAAGGCCAGGAACTGTTTCACTTTCTGTGCCAGGCTGGGTTTCCTGTTGGATGTGCAAAGGACACACCTGCACCGTGGGTTTCTGGCCTGCCAGCACTGGGAATCATGTTATCGACAAAGGGAGCCCAGGAATCTGGAGTCGGTGGATTCCTTTCCCCAAATATGCGGCTAGACCTGAAAATCCAGCTGCCTGGCTTTTTTTGTTTACTGGTTTCCATGTCTACTTCAGTGTGCCCTGGGAATGTGCGGCAGGACTCTCCATGAGGTCTGTGGGTGGAACTGGGTCTCGTTTGCCCCTTCCAAAACCTGCAGACTTGGAACATGCTTTGCCTCAAGGCTTGTTGTGTTTATGAAGCCTTATCCTGTGGCTGTAACCCAGCTATCCATCCCTTCAGTGGTGTGCTGGACAAGAGACTTGCTGGTTGTGGCCGTGGTCTGTCCCGCTGACTTCAACCTCACAAATACTGCTGTTACCCCAAATACATCAGAAGCAAGTGTAAGCCTGTGGTTCCCCTTGACACAGCAACCTCTAATTTGGGATCCCAGGTGGCAGAGGTGAAAGAAACTGTCCCTGCTGGCGCTGGGATTCTGCCTTGGGTTAATCACCTGCACATCTGGGACCCAAGGGCTCATGAACCCCATTTGCAGGTGATACCGGCTTCATTCTGGCACTCAAAACACGGCCTGGCCATTTTCACACTGACCTGACCACCCTTCTGCTGACAGTACTGGCTGGCAACAACCTCTCACGTGACAACAATAAAAAAACTACAAAAGATCCCCAGAAGGATGCTTTGCCAAAACAGGCTTGACCAACTTTAAAAATACGCTGGAGGAAGTAAAGGTTATTTGGGTGAGTGTGCAGGTGATATCATTCTGTCCCTTGGTGAGGATCTGCTCCCAGAACTGTGATGTGGTGATGGCAGTGCACTGTACTTGTGGGATACTAACATATGTGTGGCCTTCTAAAAAACCTTAAAACCTGCCCCTTTGCTTATAATGAGGAACTTGATGTGGTTTTTTTAATCTTGTGCTTGCCCATTCGGTTCTACAGTGAACTCATCCCAAACACAGACATCTCAGTGTCCTCTGCCATGTGTGTGGGAAGCAGAAGGACCTGGTCTGAGTCTCCAGGCATCCTGACTTTTCCAGGGATATCTAATTGCTGCGCTCTGCCCTTTGAATTTCTTCCTCTCCAGGCGCTCGGCCCTGAAAAGATTCGCCAGCGAAGGGAGCAAACAGGATCCCACAAGGTCTGGAGGACAGGGGTGGTTCCTGGGACAGTGCAGTGCCGCAGCTCAGGATCCCGGCGCGCAGTGCCATCTCCTGGAAAGCCGGGCTGCAGCCGGACACACCGTAAGCACAGCTTTGCTCCGGAGGGAGCAGCAGTGCTTCTGGCGGCTTGGTCATGCGTCCATGGCACAAACATTTTCTTCTCACCACTGAGAATCCCCCATCAAATTTCCCTTTCCCCAGCAGGCCGGAAGATGCTGCTCACCCTTATCTCCGAGGCACCCTGTGGCAGAACATCTCTGCATGGCTCCTTCCCAGTCTGGGTGTTGAATACAAATCTATAGGTACAAAAAAAAACAATAGAGGAGAACAAATAAACATCTATAAATGCTACTCCTTAGCTTTTGTTCTGTTTAGGCATCAGTTAGCCCGTTCAGTTGAATGTCCTGTGTATTTGTTTGCCCTGTCAGTGTCCTGTTCACCTATTCCTCCTGGTTTTAAGGGACACTTTTCTATGTCCCTCCCCAAGTTTGATGACCTCTTCATGAGCAACAACCAAGCCCCTCATCACACAGTTCACCCTATATTTAAAATGTTGCCACATCTTTTAGTGAGACAAAAATCTGTACACAGAACACACACTTGAATGCTGATGGCTCTTGACTAAACTCTGCATTTATCCTGAAAAGACAAGAAAAATGGGTGGATCCAATGGCAATACGTTTACTTCTCTAGAAAAGTAACACAGCTGAAGTGCTTAGTCACTGAAAAAATGCACACTGCAATCTAAAGCCAAAGGCTGGTATTTCTACCATTATTTTAGGCTTTGTAGCATCTTCTGAGCTGTTGGGAGATTACTGTACTTCCGTAATCTGTCAGACACTGTGAAATAACTCGTGCTCCAAGGTAAGCCTGTAAAAGCTATTATTTGAAAAATACTGTAATTACGTAAATATAAGGCCACAAGGTTCACAAACAAGAAGAAAAGCTACTGTGACTCGTGGTTGTTCACAGGTCTCCCTGGTCCCTTCACCGTGAGGTTTCTGTGTTGCAAAGTTGTTGTCATGAACTCATTTTCACTTCTGCCTTGGCACACACCAATGAACTGAAACAGCCTGTTTACCAAAATGTATTTTTTATTAAAATTCAGATTTGTAAAGGAGAGATCATTACACAAATGAGGTAAACCAACACATATGACATAGTTCTCACTTTAAAAATAAATTTCAATTCAGTAATTGATTTGATTCCACAAAGTCTAAGAGGAAGAGTCAGGCAAGTGCTACACATGTGGTGAGATGCCAGACAAGGCAGGATCCACCCTGACTCAGCTTGGAGGTGTCAGTCCCAAGGGAGTCTTTCAGGGACCAAACCCTTCTCACTGTGTTGTCCTTTTCTCCCCCATCAGATTTGCAGACAAGCGATGAGTAAAGGCCAGGGACCGACAGTGGTGACCTCTTCACCTACTGCTCTAACCAGGGGTCTTCCATCAGCATCTCCCCATTAAAGGCTGTGTAAAGGTTTCATTTGATTGTGCAAATTCACTCCCTCACTAGCCCTAAAGGAGACAACAGCAAGTAAATACCAGCTCTGGAAAAGTTCCATTTCAAAAGTCATACCTGGCAAGCAACAAACCTGTTAAATGTAAGCCACTTTGCAACGTAGAAGGAAACGAGTTACACTTCCTTTTTTCTTTCCCTAAGTTGTTTTCCATGTATGTACAAGTGGACCTTTAATATAAAAGTTTATGAAGTTACTGCAAGCCTGTGAGAATCATGTTGACCATCCTGTGCAACTAAGCTTTCTCATTAAGGACCAAGCCCCACAGCCTGAATGCTTCAGAAGTGGCTGTGATGTTGTTTTACCCTGTATAACAATATAGGACAGTGAGGAGAACCTCAGCTCTGTTTCTCAGGATGAGGCTGGCCAGCAGACAAACTCGGAATGGCTGGACTCGGTTCCAGCTCCCAAACAGTACAAAACAAACACCAGCAGCAGCAGAACCAAGTAATGCCCCAAAATTCACTCGAGTTAGTGGCTGACAAACTCCTAAACATTGGGAATTCCTGTGTGGCTGCAGCTTAGTCCAGGACCTTAGTCCAAGTCCACTTTGATGGATCAAGGTATTCTGGAGGTGACAAACTATGCAGATGAGGCAGAGGTGGAGTTTCACCATTCCATCCACCCAAGTGAAACTCATCCAAGCCCTTGGGTGTTTACACTGTGACAAATAAAGACACTGCACCAAGACGTATCCCAGGAGAGTTTCTGGTACCCAAGACATGAAACTTTCATCACATCTGCCAAGCTGATAGAGAAATTTCATGACTGTACGCAGATAAAACATGAGGTGAATGCACCGTTTCAATCCCACTGGGATCCTCAAGGGAGGTGGGTGGGACTTAAACTGCACAGAGGCTGGGTGCTGGTCTGCACGGGCTGGATGTCACGCTGCAGCAGCACGATCCATAGCTCACAGTGCAGAGGGAAGGTTCAACCACATCCAGTATCACGTTTCCAGTAAATGCTTTCAGCAAGAGCCAGAAACGCATTCACTGTGTGCACTGTGATTCACGATCACTGTACCTTGGCAGCTGCGGCACTGATACCCCGACAAAACTCTCCACGTTAGAAGTCAGTTAAAGGCTATAGATCTTGAGAGAGAGACAAAGAGAGAGGTGTCATACTTAGGAGAGATTTTTTCCAAACAGAAATTAAAAAATAACTTTAAAAAAATAAAAATGAATCTATCGTTCAAGGAACTGAAGCAACCCATGTTAAGTTGCTGGTTTATTACACATCCTGCTATGGCTCTGAATGAGAGTCTTAAAAGGCAGATTAGCACAAGATTAGCAGAGAAAGCTGTTTAGGCTCAGCCAGGCTCCAAGGGAGCCATTCACACCGAGAAGAGCCAGCACCCCTCGGTCCCAAGTGTCCTCTGCCAGCATGGGCAGGTTTTTAGCATGGCAGATGTCCTATAGAATCATAAAATTGTTTAGGTTGGAAAAGACTTCTAAGATCATTAAGTCCAACCATTTCCCCAGCACTGCCACATCCACCACTAACCCATGTCCCCAAGTGCCACATCTACACGTATTTTAGATCCCTCCAGGAATGGTGACTCCAGCACTGCCCTGGGCAGTGTGTGCCAGGGCTTGACAACCCTCTCAGGGAAGAAATTTTTCCTAACATCAGTCTAAAGCTCCCCTCCCATCACTGTTTCTTTCACTGGATCATACCATCTTGCTGCCCTGTCTGGCCAGGGTCAGTGGTGACCGATGGACTGGGTGTATTGCTCTGCAAAAATCGACGGAAGTCCTTAATCATGGGGCGGAGGACTTGGATGAGGGCACTCAGTGCTGCCTGTGTCCCTTCCATGGCCTGTGCCTGCCGCTCCTGGGCGCACGCCTGCACCTCCTGCGAGCGGCGAATCATCTGGAGCAAGTCATTCTGCTGCTCCAGGTGCTGGGCAATCTCCTTCACATGCAGGTTGGTCACTCGCTGCTCCTGCAGGAGCTTGGCTGAGTTCAGGGCAATGCGGCTTTTCAGCTCCTGGGGCTTGGCAGACACCTCGTGTTGATGGGCCATCATCTCCAAGGGCGCCTCCGTGGTGACAGTGGTGGGGGCTTCTGTGGTGCAGTACTCCACAACCCCGTCCTCCAGACTGTGGTAGGTTGTCTCTGCAGGAACTGAGAATAAAGGACAGAAAGGGAGTCAGGAGTAGCTGCGATACAGGATTTTTATCTACAGGACTATTCAGTGAATATCACAAGAATACGGCCTGTTCAGTGAGATAACATACAATGGCCAGCAATGCACAAAATGACCTATTTAAGTGTACTCCACCCTCAGTCGAGCTTCCTTCTGGGCTGTACAGTCCAAAGGAATAGGGAATGCCTTATCTGTCTAGACAATATTCAATCTCCAGTTTAGAACAATTTTTCCAAGCAGCATTAACTGACTGACTAACAGCAAGGACAAGATCCAGAATGGCCCCTCTTGGTAGAAGAGCTGCTCTTTAGGACACTGCACACTGGGAAATTAGTCCTGGAAATGTTTTTCCCCCTGCTTTTGTTCCCAAAGGGGGACTGAAGAATCTCCCAAGGTGCAAAGCATCCTTGACCCCCTTGTCCTTAAGGCTGAGTCCAGCTCTCAAAGCTGACTTTCAGTATGTGCGCGTCTTGCGGCTACTCCCCTACAGCACAAGGGCAGACTGGGAGAAGCATTTCATTACAGAGATGTGGGGATTTCTTTTTGTTGGGGCTTCTCTTTGCCCAAAGAACTTGTGGGCACCCTATCCCTGGAAATGCTCAAGGCAAGGCTGGATGCAGCAACCTGGTCTAGTGGAAGGTGTCTCTGCCCATGGCAGGGGGTTGGAACTGGGGGCTCTTTAAGGTCCTTTCCAACCCAAACCATTCTGTGGTTCTTTCCCCACACAAAGCTCGGGGTCTGCTCGCAGGGGGGTGTCACGGCCTCTGTGTGACCCTCCAGTCCAGCCCAGAGCGTTCCAGCGGGCGCAGCACTCACTCTGGGTCAGGGTGACCGTGGTGGCCGACGCGGTGATGGGGATCTCGCTCCCGTCACCCGCACCGCAGTCCCCGCTCGGCAGGCTGATGATGGTAGCCTCTCCCAGCAGGTTGCAGATGCGCTGCTGCATGGGGGTGAGGATCACCGGGGCGGCCGCGGCGCCCGCCGGGTCCTCGCCTTCGGGCCCGTTGCCGCCGCCGTTCTGGTTCTCGCCTCCTCCTTCCATTGCAGCCCGCACTTGGGCCACTTTGCGCCGCACCTCGGTCTTGAGGTCAGACCACTTCTTCTTGACCTCGGGCAGCTCGCGGTGGCAGGTGGCGACGGCGTTGACGCGGCGCAGGATGTCGTGCCAGGCGGCGGCCTTGGCGGCCAGCGGCACGCCCGCGTTGAAGTGGTTGACGAGGAGGTGCTTTCCCCGCTCCAGCTCCTCTACGATGATCTCCACCTCCCGTTCCGAGAAGTTCATCTTCCGCTTCTTGGCTGGGGGCGCCGGCGGCGACGCCATGGCCATGGGGGGCACCGGGAACGGGGCACGGGGTCACACCTGGGGGGCCTGGGGGACGCTGGGCAGGGCCAAGGGGCGGCAGGGCCCCCCCACCCCCGGGGCCGGGGACAACAGGGGGGCCCCGAGGCCCCTCAGGGCCCGGAGGGCTCGGTCCCCCCCGCTCCCCGCTTGGCACCGCCAACGATACGCAAATTGCGTACGACGCCCGCCCGGCAGCCCCGCGCAACGGCCCCCACCCTGCGGCACTGGCGTAATGGCTTCCAGAATCGGTCCCTCTTCCTGCCACTCCTGATTGGCCCGCTCGCCTGCCCGTCACGCGAGTTCCCCGCCTCCCGCCTGCAGTGCCGCATTATTATTGGCCAAGAGCCCTGCCCATCACGCAGCCAAGAGGCGGCCCCGCCCCGCCGCTGGTCTCAGGGCACTGGGCCTGCGTGGGGCCGGTGAGGGGTTGGGCCTGCTCGTGGATTTTCCCCGCTCTAATCCCATTGGGTGCTTCTCCTGTCCATCAACCCAGAGCTCGCACTGGTTTCCAACCTACCGGATGCGCGCGACGTCCGTCAAGCTCAAACTGACTCTCGCTCTGATTGGAGATGTTCGCTTTATCACCGCCTTCCCAGGGAGTTCAGCCAATTGCGGCTTGGTCCGTGCGCCTGCACCGCTCCCCGTGCAACACTCCGAAACTCCGCGGCACTTCCTTCCGATTGGTGGAGGCGAGGGCGTCCTCCGTGACGTCGTGACTCGTCACTCCGCGTGGGCGCCGCGGGGTGTGGCCCAGGGCATGTCGCCCGCTGTGATTGGCCAGCCAGGGGCGTCACGTGGCAGCGACGGCGCGTGGCGCGAAGGCGGAAGCGGCGCCATTTGCCGGTGCCGCAGGCGTGAGGGGTGGGTGGGGGTTTGTGCCGGCTCAGCCATGCCGGGGGCGCGGCGCTCGCTCGCCTCCCCCGTGGTGAGCGGCGTTCTTTGCCCATGCGGGTCCCCGCACGGATCAGCGGTGGAGAGCGGCGGTGGCGGTGGGGGGAGCGCAGGGTCCTGCGGGCGGTCGCTGTGCGAGGCCTCCGAGCAGGACCGGCGTCTCCGCACCCTGTTCCAGAAGCTCGACGTGAACCGCGACGGCGCGCTCTGCATCCACGATCTGGCCGTGGGGCTGGGCCGCCTCGGGCTGCACCGCACCGAGCTGGATCTGCGGGTGAGCGGCGGCGGGCGGTGGGATCTGGCCCGGCGGGGCTGAGCGGTCCCGCGTTCCGGGGATGAGGGAGGGTTTGGCCGCTCCCCTCGTCCCGTATCCGCTCCGGAGCCCTGTCCGTGCTCGTCTCGCGAGCAGGACGTGGACTCTGGAGACCTTCCAGCTGTGTCTGGCCGGGGCAGCGGTGGCACCTGCGCATTCTAAGCACCATTGCAGCACTTGTGTCCCTTTAGCGTACTGATCCCCGAGCGAGAGGGTGGCTGTGTGATGCGGCACGGCCGCTCCGCTCCCCAAGGGTCCTTGCCTCAAAGCCACCCTGCCGGCTTGCACACTACACCCGGAGGAATCAGCTTGCTTGCCACCCGCAGGCATGGACGGTATTAACTGCCCGTAATTAATAAGAATAAAACCGTAGTGTTTCGGCAGAAAAAACCATAAAGGAAATCGTCTTCCTCCAGGACTTAGGACAGGGCAACTTGCATGTTGAGTTACACTAGTGAAAGGTCCTTTGGAAGGGATTTCTGCAGTCAGGGTATTGTGCAGGTTTCATTCCATCACCGTTTTCCTCATATGAGTCTGGCACCGTGTTGCTACTCGTGTTTGCCCAGGATGGCTTATGCTAGACTCTTTTATTTTAAGGGTTTGGAAATATCTTAGACTGTAGGGAGGCTGCTGTACTGTACAGTTTGCACATGGAGTTCATAAAACATGCAGCACTGGCTTTCTCTTTCAGTATTGGGAGCCTTTTGTGCCCACACTGCTCTGTGTGATGCTGTACACTGAGGGCTCCAAGGTTCAATGTGATGCTGCTGTATTTAACCGTGATTAGTGTAATTTACATGTCTATGATTAATGGACTTGTCCTCAGTGTTGCACAGTTTGTCCCTGCCTAGTCGCTTGTATTTTATGTGCAGGGCCATGAAAAAGCTGAGTATCACGTGAAGATAGGAGATAAACACATGGGTGCAGCCAGGGATGTGCCACCACAGTGCCTGCCTGAGTCCTGCAGGAAGGAAGAAGAGTTTAAGAATAACTTCTGAGTCACTGAAAAGATACTTAAGTGAAGTGACAGCTCGTATTCTCTCCCTGTTCTGGGAGTGGTGCCCCAGTTTGAGTGCTTTACTTGCACAGTCCTTTCCAGAGTTTCTAGTTCCTTTCTAACTTTGAATCTCCAGCATCTTAACTTCTAACATTTCTTTCTGGTTGGCATCTTCCTTGCTGGTGTAAAATACAAGAATTCCTTGACAGTGTGATCTTGTGAGTAGTTTGGTTGTGCTATTTCTAAAAATAACATGAGTGCCATGGGGGTTTTCTGCTGAGTGTGTTTGGGTACCTAAAACTGATTGTACCACAAGTCACCTGTAAATGCCCTGTGACACTGACCTGCTGCCACCTGTGGGACCCAATCCTTGACCTCTGGCAAAAGTCCCTCATGACCCAGAATGTTCTGTGCTTACGCCTGTATGCCTGCCTTGGTTTGCATTCCCTTCTCTTTCCGTGCATGTAATTCAATCCAGCCTAACATTCTCCAGCCCAGGAGGAAGCACCTTAAAACAAACTGCATTTTTACTTCCCAGCAGAGAGTTTCTTTGCTTGACATGCTGCGGGAGCGGCACAGAGGAACCGTTCTGCGGGAACTGGAACTCACTGCCGGAGGGAAGTGCTGGCTGGATGCTGCTTAACAATCCTGTCTTTTTGCTGAAGCCCTTGTCTGTCAGTATTGTTCCTCAGCCCTTTGGTTCCTCTGCCTCCTCTTCCACATCAATAGTGTGAGGGGGGTGAAACCCTGGCACGGGTTGCCCAGAGAAGCTGTGGCTGCCCCATCCCTGGGAGGCCAGGCTGGAAGGGGCACTGAACAACCTGATTTAGTGGAAGGTGTCCCTGCCTATGGCAGGGGGTTGGTACTGGGTGCTCTTTAAGGTCCTTTCCAACCCAAACCATTCTAGAGTTTGCAAAGCATTGTTAGTATGGTAGAGCATCCCCTTCAGCATGGTAAAAACCATTGAGAGTGAGGATGCAGAGTTCAAAACTCTCAAGTTCCAGTTAAAAATGTGGGAACAGCCCTCAGCTGGCTAGCAAACTTCCATGTTGTGCAGTTTTTAGGGAAATCAAATAAACTTCCTGTTTCCCAGGCAGTTCTATTAATAAGTCAGACTTTTTTCTGCTCCATCCTTAGCTAATTATGGTACCTCAACACTTAACTAATGTGAGGTCACGCTCAAGAAAAGTGCTTAAGTGTCAAGATGAAAAACCTTTCTGATTTATTTGGCCTGGTGTTTGGAGACCAGTTTAGGTATAAATCACATGGATTGCTTGTGATTAGTAAATTACTTGGTGCCTCTGGTGCACTTTATTTTTCCTTCCATGCAGCAGTACATTTGATATGGGAGTTGCCTTCCAGCATTTGGGAGCAGATGGAGCATTGGGCTCGTAAAGTGAGGTTATCGCCAATCTTAGCTGCGTCAGTAGGCTGAAAGTCCTTGTGGTCACAATAACTTTTGGGCTGAACTTGAAAAGAAAATGAGCAATATTTTGGCTCCTTCAATGCTTGAGAATTCTTGCTGAGATAAAACCCTTTGTGGCATTCTTGGAAAATTGCTGCCTTCTCTTTTAGAGGTGGCCTTCTGTGGTGGGGGGGAGAAGGCTTTTACTCAGATGTCCTTTGAGGTGGAATTTGTTTATGTAAACGATGCTTGCTTTTCTTTTTTTTTTTTAACCCATGCTGTTATCTTTAAACCAACTGACAAATACAGTGTGCCAGACCAGTGAGCCTTGTAACGAAATGCTTGTTTGCACTGGTCAGCATGAAGCAATCCACATACTTCACTCTGTTTGGGCAGTAAAGTGATAACCATATGAAGAATTTTTAATAAGCCTTTTTTTTCTACTGTGTGAAGGGATAGTCTTTTACTGCTAAATTTCATCTACCTCTGGAATGGTCAATGTCCTGTTACTGTTGCTTTCTGACTTTATATAGACCTATGGAGCTGGAAATATGCACTTAATGGAAATATGGTGAATCAGAACCGTTTTCTACTTTGTATCTGGAGATGTCCTATTGCTGAAAGAATGTGTGATGGTAATATTTGTGTGTTTGCTAATATAACTGTTTTCCTACTGATCCTGGTTAACTGCAGGGCTGGAGTGCCATTCCAAAACTTCATCTCTGCTGCTGAAGTTCCAGACAGTCTGAACAGGTGGGATTAATCCCAGCTGCCTAGAGACAGACTGAAGTGGTGGACTTTGTCTGCAGCTGCCTCTTCTGTGGTGGTGCTGAGCATCTTCTGCTGGACTAGTTCACTTTAAGAAACAGAGAAAACATAACCTTTTTGTCTTTTCAGTCCCAAATGTCCTCTTTGCCTCTGCTCTGACAGTGATCTCCTCCTTGGCCTTGTGATATTTTCCCTTCCTAAGTTCATATATGTGACTGTGATTGCTCCCGTGGTATCGGCTTCCCCATGGGAAACTACATCAGCTCCCAGGCTGCTGAAATCTGCTTTCATCACTTCTTCCTTAGCCTCGTATCTCCTCTTTGATCTCCAGGTCCTGGCTGTCCAAACTTCCCCACAAGGTCTGCTTTTCACTTTTCCCATGTACTGAAGAGGCAAAGCTGTGCTGCTGCAGCTGGACTGTGCAGTGTTCTGTTTGCTTCAGGCCTTTCCTCCGAACAACTTTGCATTTTAAGTGTTTCCTTGGACTCTTCCAGCCACGTCCATACCATTCTGGAATAATAGATCCGTTAGCCCTTTTGCAAGTGACTCCGTGGATGGATTGAGAAACTCTTTCTGCTGTAGCAGTTGCAATCGTAAAAAAATTTAATCTTGTTTCTGATCAATACTTTATCTTCTGTCATGATGTCATTTAATTCTTCCTTTCAGGCTCTATTTCTGTAACTGTTTTATTCTTCAGCATTTTTGATACTCTGTTTTATACTGTGCACAATGTACTGCAATTCTTAGCAACTGTAAGGGGCAGAGGAAGCAGGACTTCTTCCAGTGTGATGCTTTCAACCTGTTTTCCATTCACAGCCATCTGGAATTGGAGGACCCAAGTTTTTATTGTGTTACAGAAGTCAGTTTATAATAAAAAGAGCAAAATTCTAACACTGTTCTGTAATTTGGACTGGAATATCTCTCCAGCTCTCATTTAGATCTCATTTAGCAGAGACCTTTGTCCTATATACATTTATGCATTATCACATTTTCATGGTTTATGTGTCTTGAATCCTGCTGGGGTACTTGTGGAGCTTTCAGCTGGGCCTTTGTAATTCATTCTGAAGGGTTGAGCAACACAAGGTTGTATCAGACAAATACTGTTACAGTTTGAAATTACAGTTGATAGCCTTCCTTCTGCTGCCAACAACTTCTCATCCACCCATCTCCTTACTAATCCCAAAGGATTACCCTTTGTGGATATCCCAAACCAGTTTAATACAAGGTGAAACCATATTCAATAACATGTTAGTAAAATTTGCACATTCATGAATAATGTTTATTAAAATAATAAACAAAATAGATCATATTTGCTGAGTCTGTAGGGAGTAGAGGCCTGTTCTTGCTCTTTGTAAATTATGAAATGCATGGTTTGATCGAGGCCCTGTTGACATGCGCTTGAGCAAGAGCAGAACTGTTGGTCAGTGATTTAATTGTAGATAAAACTTTCAAATCTGTGATGAGTGGTTAGTTGGTATGAATTTGGGGTTTGTTGCCTTCTCTGAGTTAAGCTGAAGACGCAAATGAACGCTTTGTAATCAATCACATGAGTTCTTGACAGCTGCAGAAAAGACTTTGAGAAGACAGGCCTTGCCTTTGGCACAAAGAAGACTTCTGGGTGCAGTGGTGGTTATTAATAGCCTTGGCCAGCAGCCCCTACAGTGAGAGCTTTGGGATGGGGAATGTCAGGGAGATGGGCTGGCACCCCAGCTGCCTGAGGCTGTCACTCTGCCAGGACCCAGAGGTCTTGCAGGGACAACAGGGACAAGAGGGGTGCTGGGGACCAGGGAATCTCAGACTGTCTTGGTGAAAGTCTTTACCCAAAATTGGTCTCTGGTCAGCCCTGCCTTAGTGTGATTAATGTGTGAAATAATTATGTGTCCACTCGATGTTCAGAGGGGAGGTTGGGAGCCAGGTTTTAGATGCAAATATGCACAGGAGAAACTTGCTCCTGCATGTTTCCCGTGCATATAAACAAACAGTTGCAGATTAGACAAGTGTTGCTTTATGTTCATGTACATATAGGACCAGGTATATAACTCTTGAGGGATGTTTGTTCTTTCAGGATTGTTTTCTGTCCTATCTTGCAGAAAATTGGAGAAGCCGGTGATTCTCTGGTTTATTTAGCAGAGACCTTTGTCCTATTTGCACAGTGCTAACAACCAAGGGCTGCTGGCTGACCTTTGAGAGATGTAGGTGCAACTTTGACTAGAGCATATAAATTTTAAATGTCAGCATTGCGTAAGAGTCTCTCTTCTAGAAAGGCATCGTGGGTATCACTGATGTGGCCTCACAGTATTACTTCCTGCGGGATGGTGTCTGTTCTGAACTTTGTAGGGAAATGAATGCCTGTAGGAACCCCTCAGCCTGAGAGGAATGAAACAACGAAACTCATCCAAAGCAGCTGATTCTGCCTGTGTAGAATATGCAGCAGTGCTTTGGTCTTTCAGTGTGTTCTGTGGGACATTTTTTAGTGACCAGGCTCAATGCCTGTAGTGGACATACCTTCTTGTCCTCATCTGCACTGGATTATTAGAATCATTAATGTTGGAAAAGACCTGCAAGACAGAGTCCAACCTTTGACCCAACACCACCCTGTTAACTAAACTGTAGCACTAAGTACCACATCGAGTTGTTTCGAGAACACCTCCAGGGATGGTGACCTCCCTAGACAGCACATGCCAGTGCCTTACAACCCTTTCAGTGAAAAAATGCTTCCTGATGTCCAACCTGAATCTCCCCTGGCATGTCTTGAGGCTATTTCCTCTTGTCCAGTTGCTGGTTGCCTCAGAGAAGAGGTCAACATCGAGGTGGCTAAAACCTCCTTTCAGGGAGTTGTCAGATTACTGAGATAATGGCAGGTAAAAAACTCCGGACTTCAGCATACTTACTGTTTCTTTTAATTTTAATTTTTATTTTTAATCTAGCTGAATATTGAGCAGAACCCTTAAATGGTTGGTGAGCATTAATAAAATGACATCAAAGCCATAATAAGGACTTGGTCTCTTGTTTAAAAGCCCTACAAAATGGTGGTGCTGGAGCCCTGGGCTCTTGGTTGCAGATAGTATAACATGATATGGTGTTGGGAGGAGGAGAAGGGGGAGGGAGCTTTTTCCTACAGCCCTACTTGTAGCAAATGGGAAATGGGAGTCTTTGTTCTTGTTCATGTCCTATTGCTATATTTGTCCCTGTGAATGTGGGACATGAGCACAGTTTAATGATGGTTCAGTCTTCGTCTCGGGTGGAGAAGCATAGCTGTGATAACTCATGTCCGTTTGGGAAGGCAGTGGAGATGTCTTGAGTTTTTCCAACTCACATGTCATGAGCTTCAGGGGAGCTTCTGGCAGCTAAAGTGGTTTGCAGTGGAGAATTCTGCTCTTAGAGAAATTGTTGAAATTTTTAGATCATGAGTTGCTTGCAAAGGCAAAGCTGCTTGGTATGTGAACCTACATTGTTTAGCCTGAGGAGAACCGTGTGGGGGCAGGTCTGGGCCTGGGCTGCTGCAGGGCCATCCTTTCTCACTACCTATTTCCCTGCTTAACTATCTGGTGCAGCAAGAAGTTGATTTTCTAATTTCTGAGTACTAAGGATGCTCTGTCTCTTGGTTAATCCCTGCTCTTCACATAATATGATATGACCTTGGTGGAACTCTCTGTCCTGGGCAATGGCTCTGTGCTCCCCCTCCCTGGCCAGCTCTCTGTATTTTTCTATTTGGCACTGGCTGTGGATACCTGAATATATCAGCTTGGGTAGCTAATTGCTTGTGCCAGGGTTCCTGTAATGAGGAGACCTGGGTTTCTTTGTAGTGTTCCCTGAGCTATGTTGTGTCACCTTAATATATGAATGTACTTGAATGTCACCAGACAGTTTAATTATTTAAGCAGCAGTGGCCAAGACGTTTAGATTTTATGACATGGTGCGAGAAGCACGGTGCAGGGTTAACTTCAACTTTCCAGAAAGTGTGAAGCAGTGACATACTTAGTTTTCTTCTTTCAGAAATTAAATTTGAAAAGATAAGAGGTAATTGGTGGAGTCATGGTGGCCCCCCAGCGGGGGGCTGGGTGCTGTATCTGGGTGGCACACAGTGTAGGCAGCAGGGCTCCCTGAGATGCTTCCAGGAGGCTCCCAAAGGAGATGAGTCACCACTCATTCCTGCAGGGTCACCTAAGGAACCAGAGACTGCCAGCAACTCTTCCTGTGCTGGAGGAGGAGAAGGGTCATTGCTCCCAGCACAGCTCCCTCCCCTCTGCCCTCTTTTCTTTTTGCCCTCCCTCTCACATTTTTTACATGTTAGCAAGTTGTCAGTGATGAGGCCCACATGGTTGCAGGAGAACGCTGTGCATTTACTCAGAAGTCTTCTAGAAACCATCTTAAAGCAAAAGTGAATTTCTGCCAGGTATACCAGCCTGGAAAAGGCAAGTGTCTGTCTGAAAACTGGAGTTTTGGACTCAGCAGGTATGATGATGTGGCTGAAAAGGATACAATATACCTTAGTTCTATGGCTTACACAGAACCTCCCTCTGCCAGCTTGCAGTACTGAGGAAAATACTTTAATTGAGCAAAACACGTCGGTCTCCTGTTTTTTTCTCTCTCTCTTTTGTCTCCATTTGGATAGATTATTGTCTCCTTATTGTCAGCTTCTCCTCAGGCTGTCTAATGACTGTCCATTTTGGTGTGTAGGGCTCTGAGGCCAGCTGCCACAGGCGCCTTCTGTCCCCAGTGACTGGTGTGCTGGCTGAGAGCCAGCGTTCAGATCAGCCCTCCTGCTTTTTCTGCCTTAAATCCCAGGTCTGGATCATGCAAACAGCTGGAATTGGAGGAATGGCTGTCTCCTAATGAAGCTGAGGTTGGGAAAGCTGTTTTACTGTGGCCTAGGTGCTTGTTCGTGATTTCTAGAAAAAGTGAATGCTTGCTCCTCGTGTTCCTTTGTGTCACCTTTCACGCTGGACTCACAGTATTTATTACATCTATTTTATGTGTGAATGATTGGCTTTATGGTGGTGTTGGTAGGGTAATACCTCCCTACAAATTCCCTGTAGGAGTGCAGTTGTCTTGCTTCTAGCTATAATCATCTTGCTGTTACTAGGTTTATTATTCTGACCTAATAAAATTTGCCACTTGGTAAAATAAAAGGCCTTTTTTTTTTCTTAAATATGATTAGAAAATTCTGTCTGTTCTCAAGGAGTTGTGTGAATTAGTGTGGTGGCAGAATTCCTCTGAGGTTTCCTTTACTGAGGACAGTTTCTGCTTTAATTACACCCTGACATGTTGTTTCTTGCCCGAATTATTATTTTCTTATGAAATCTCTGCATGAACAAAGGCAGATGGGGGTCCCTGATGTGCACACACCACTAATGTTAATACTAATGCAGGGGAACAATTGCAACAGTGTCAGGTAACATCAGCTGTTAAATGGAGCCGTGTGAGTATTAAGTGACCACAGAGGACAAATCTCGAGTTTTAATTTGGGTGCTATGCCTTCTGTATCATGACTTATAGCTGTGTGAGTGGCAGGGCAGCCTGCCTGTAGCTGCAGGCAGCTCAGATGCCCTTTCCACACTTTTTTGGACCCCATCCATGGGTAGCCTCAACTGGTTACCCCAGCAGAAAACTGCATTTTTTTTGGCTGGGTTAATGAGGTTGTCAGAGGAGCATGGGAGCAAGATAAGTGCAGGGCTTAAGTGGATGTGTGAGACGACTTGTAGTGGCAATAAGCTTCAGATTAGTTCATAGCTGCTTGTGAAACCACAGCTTTAGGCTAATAGAAACTGATTTTGAAGAACCATGCCCAGTTCAGAAAATCTGCTTTGTTCCTCTGACTTGAGATCATTAAAAACTTCCAAATGTCATCTTAAAGGATCTGATTTATTATGTGTTAGAAAGTAGTTTAACTTTTGTGCTTGTAGCTGTGATGACTAGCAGCAGCTCAAGGTAATGGAGGCATGACAAGAATTCCTCAGTCTTTTCTGCCTGTGCCTGAGCTTCTGACTGCATCCCAACTCGAACCAGACTGTGCCATTCCTCGGAGAGAGACACAGCTTTCCCACACCCTCACCCTAGTGTTACTGCCCCGTAATTTTGTAAATTTTTTCTGTGTGGTTATTTTTTGGTATGTGTCAAATTTTAAGATAAAAAACTTTGTTGCATACTGTACGTAGACCTTGTGATTAAAAAGCAGTTTTTTTCTTAAGTAATTCTGGTGTATTTGCAGAAGAATTTTTTAATTGTGATGTCTTCTATGTACTTGTCTCTCACTTTTTCCATTACTTAGATTTGTTATAGGAGTTCAATGGTAGCAAGTTCCCAAAAGTGATGTTCATCTCAAAATTATGTGCAGCTTGGCTGCTTAAGGCTCTCAGACTTTTTAGATTTTGGATTGTATTTTCACATCTAACATCTGTATTCGAGAAGTTTCCTGCAATCTGTCACTCTCAAAAGTTAAAAGCTGAAAACTGAGGTCCTTTGCTTGCTGTGGCTCTTGCTGTGCTGTTGGGTAGGGAGCCCCTGGTGATGGAAGCTGTGGGGTCTCTACTCATTTCTCCTGCCTGTTAAAACGCCCAAACTTATGGAAGAGTCACAATACTTTGGAAGTGAGGCATGCAATGCCCTCTGTGGACACAAAGAATTTGGGAATATGAAGTAAGTTGATGAACTGTAAAATGGAAAATGCTGTTGGGTTCCTCCAGGGTGGGTTCTGGTGGGAGGCTGATACAGCCTCACTAGTCAATGAAAACTGCTGCTTTGGCAGGAGAGGAAAGCGTGGCATTTCTTGTAGAAGTCCAAGCAATATCATGTGTCCCTGTGTTTATATATTAATATTTACTTGTAGTCTGCTCTGGCTGGTCCTACCTTTGACTAGGTGGTTCTAGGCTCCTCCAGCAGAACTTGGCCAGCCGATCAACCAGCGATGGTTTATCACAGCTCTTGCACTGATGAATGGCCGTAAACGCTGTGCTGGGAGCCAAAGGCAGCAGCACAATGCAGCACCAAAGAGCTATTGTAGGCACGGATGAGACTATAATAGACCGGGGAGAGAGAGTGCACTTAGAGGTTAATGCGGCCATGGCTGGGCAAAGCCGGCTTCTCTCTGCCGAACCATCTGCTGCCCTAACAAAGAGCTGCAGCTGGAGCTGCCGAGCTACACACATCCCTCGCATGCTGCCCACTGCTTTGGGGCTGCGCCTTCCGTGCTCAGGCCACTGCCCGGCTGCCCAGGGGCCGGCAGGCGCGTTCCTCTGCGGGCGGCCTCCCGCGCCGAGGGCGCGCTCCCGGCCGGCTGCGCGCGCTGCCGTGCTCCGGAGCAGCGCAGTGTTGGGAGCGAGGATTGGCTGGGCACTGCTGCAGTGGGGACGCAGCCTGGGTGCTCAGCATCGCTGCTCAGCCTTGCTGCTCGCCTGGGCTGCCGTTGGGATGAGCCGGGACGCGCGGCTCAGTTGGCAGCTCTGAGAAGCTCCTCTCGGAGAGGCTCATCTTTAGCTTTCCTCCTAAGCGCAGCGTCTCGGCTTCTCTGTCCAAGCAGTCTCCAAAGCGCAGCGTCTCGGCTTCTCCGTGCCAGGGGGCTTGTGCTTTGTCTGTTGCCATCAGATTTCTTAGGCTCTGGTACAATGAGCTGCTTGTCAGGCCAGGCACGACTGCAGTAGCAGCAATTTCAAAAGGCAGGAAGCGTCCGCAGGAGCGGTCTGTAAAGAATCTGAGCCTGTGGACTCGCTGGGTTGAACCTCCCGCTGGCTGCCGTGCCGATTCCCGTCTTGGGGGTGCTTGGTAGTGCAGTCACATCATCCTTGGCAGCGGGCAGCTCCTGAGCGCGCAGGGTTTCCCTGCCCGGGATGCTCGCTGGAGCAGCAATGCTGCAGACCCTGTGGCATTTTCTGTCTAGCTTCCTTCTCAGGGCCATATGCCAAGGTCCTGCAGATGAAAAAGAGGATGAGGCCAGAAACACCACCCCACTTCCAGGCCCCGGGGAGAAAGGGCCAAAGGTGTTGGGGAAGACACAGGACAGAGGGACTGATCCCACTGAAAGGAGACCAACTATCCTACTGGTGGTTGGACCCGCAGAGCATTTTCCAAAGGTAATGGGATATCCAGGGGCCTGAGGAGGGGTTGGTGCACATGACAGTGGAGTGTGTGGTCTGCTGGGAGAAGGGGTATTGCAGGTGCAGTGTGTGAGTAGCTGTGTGTGTGAATTTGGGGAGGGGGGAGAGGAACAGGAAAAGGGAGCAGGGTCCAACGCGTGTGCT